>JAJIBD010004914.1:0-13912 GCA_021461705.1 Cryptotis parvus
AAAAAAGAAGGACTGAAAGATCTACTATAAGACAAGACATAACCCAAAAAGAACAACCAACCTATACAGAAAGATGGCACAATATCCCATGACAATAATCTCTCTCAATGTCAATGGTCTAAATGCACCAGTTAAGAGATACAGAGTGGCAAAATGGATCAAAAAATTGAATCCGACATTCTGCTGCCTTCAAGAAACACACCTGAACAATCGGAGCAAAGACAGGCTCAAAATAAAAGGCTGGAAAACAATCCTTCATTCAAACAACCCATCCAAAAGGGCTGGGGTAGCCATACTGGTATCCAACAACATAGACTTCAGGCTAAAGAAAGTCAGAAGGGACAGTGAAGATCACTTCTTAATAGTCAA
Source organism: Cryptotis parvus (assembly GCA_021461705.1). NCBI lineage: Eukaryota > Metazoa > Chordata > Mammalia > Eulipotyphla > Soricidae > Cryptotis > Cryptotis parvus. Next base: position 370 of record JAJIBD010004914.1, read on the forward strand.
GGCATGCATATATCAGGAAGAAATCATGCTATTAAACATATATGCACCCAACGAGGGCCAGCAAAATACCTAAAACAACTACTAATAGACTTCAAAGAAGACATTGACAGCAACACAATTGTAGTTGGAGACTTCAACACTGCTCTATCAACCCTGGATAGATCAACAAGATTGAAACTTACCAAGGAAATACTGGCCCTAAAAGAAGAGATGGAAGAAAGAGGGCTGGTAGATATATGCAGGGCATTTCATCCCCAAAAAGCTGAATACACTTTCTTCTCCAGTGCACATGGAACATACTCCAAAATAGGTCACATGCTGAGCCATAAATCATACCTCCATAAAATCAAGAAGATAGAAATTGTGCCAACTATTTTTTCAGACCATGATGCACTGAAAATAGAAGTTAATTGTACACAAAAACGGAGACCAATACCAAGTACCTGGAAACTAAACAGCTCACTGCTGAACAACCAGCAAGTCATAAAAGAAATCAAAGAGGAAATCCAAAGATTCCTGGAAACAAATGAGACTGAAGACACGAATTACCAGAACTTGTGGGATACAGCAAAAGCAGTGTTAAGAGGCAAGTTCATAGCTCTTCAGGCATTCATCAGAAAAGAAGAAAAAAGGCCATCATAAACAGTCTGACTTCCCAACTTAAGATCTTAGAGAGTGATCAACAAAAGGAGCCCAACCCAAGCAGAAAGAAAGAAATAATAAAACTTAGAGCAGGGGGGCCGGAGCGATAGCCCAGCGAGGGGGGGGGCTTTCCCTTGCACCCGCCCATGCCGGCGCCGGGGTTCGCCCGGCATCCCATATGGTCCCCAAGCACTGCCAAGAGTAATTCCTGGAGTGCAGAGCCAGGAGTAACCCTGTGCATCACCCAGGGTGACCCAAAAAAAGCAAAAAAAAAAAAAAAAAACTTAGAGCAGAAATCAATGTGATGGAATGTCAAAAAACAATCCAGAAGATCAACGAAACCAAAAAGCTGGTTCTTTGAAAAAAATAAACAAGATTGACAAACCACTTGCAAGACTTGTAAGAATAGGAAAAGAGAGAACCCAAATAAATAGAGTGAGAAATGAAAATGGGAACATCACAACAGAAACCAAAGAAATTCAAAAGATCATCAGAGATTACTATGAGAGCCTGTATGCCACGAATCAAGAGAACCTAAAAAGAAATGGACAAATTCCTGAATTCCTATAGCCTCCCAAGTCTGCAACAAGAAGATTTGGAATACCTCAACAAACCTATCTCCATCGAGGAGATGGAATCAGTAATCAAAAGTCTCCCCAAACACAAAAGCCCAGGTCCAGATGGATTCACCAGTGAATTCTACAAAACCTTTAAAGAGGACCTACTCCCAATTCTTTTTACGCTCTTCCGGCAAATTGAAGAAACAGAAACACTCCCAAATAGCTTTTATGAGGCACATATCACCCTGATACCCAAAGCAGACAGAGATGTCACAAAAAAAGGAAAACTACAGACCAATCTCCCTGATGAATACAGATGCTAAGATCTCCAACAAAATACTAGCAAATAGAATCCAAAGAGTCATCAAAAAGATTATACACCATGACCAAGTGGGGTTCATCCCGGGAATGCAAGGATGGTTCAACATCCGCAAGTCAATCAACATAATACATCATATCAACAAAAAAGAAAAATAAAAACCATATGATCATATCAATAGATGCAGAGAAGGCATTTGACAAGATTTAACACCCGTTCATGATAAAAAGCTCTCCGTAAAATTGGGATTGAAGGAACCTTCATCAAGATAATCCAGGCCATCTACTACAAGCCCACAGCAAGCATCATTCTCAATGGGGAGAAACTGAAAGCCTTCCCCTTAAGATCAGGGACAAGACAAGGCTGCCCACTCTCACCACTTCTATTCAATATAGTATTGGAAGTACTTGCCATAGCAATTAGGGAAGAAAAAAGACATTAAGGGCACCCGGATAGGAAGGGAAGAAGCCAAGTTGTCACTGTTTGCAGATGACATGATATTATACCTGGAAAACCCGAAACTCTCTACCAAGAGGCTCCTAGAAATAATACATTCCTATAGTAGTGTGGCAGGGTACAAAATCAATACCCAAAAGTCAATGGCCTTCCTATATGCAAACAGCGAAAGAGATAAGAAAGGTACATTAAAGAAACTATCCCATTCACAATTGTGCCGCAGAAAATCAAATACCTAGGAATCAGTTTGACAAAGAATGTAAATGATCTCTACAAAGAAAACTACAAAAGGTTACTTCAGGAAATAAAAAGAAGACCTGAAGAGATGGAGACACATTCCTTGCTCATGGATTGAAAGGATTAACATTATCAAAATGGTAATACTCCCTAGAGCTTTATACAGATTCAATGTGGTCCCTATAAAGATACCCATGATGTTCTTCAAAGAAATTGAACAAACACTCCTGAAATTTGTATGGAATAATAAACCCCCATGAACAGCTAAAGCAATCCTTGGGAAAAAGATGGGAGGTATCACTTTCCCCAACCTCAAGCTCTACTACAGAGCAGTTGTAATTAAGACAGTGTGGTATTGGTATAGAGACCTATGGAATAGAACTGAATATCCTGAAACACACTCTCAAATATACAACCACTTAATCTTCAATAAAGGAGCAAAAAAATATTAAGTGGAGCAAAGAAAGCCTCTTCAACAAATGGTGCTGGGAAAACTGGGCAGTTACGTGTGAAAAAATGAACGTAGACCTTCTAACGCCATGCACAAAAGTCAGATCAAAATGGATTATAGATCTCAACATCAGACATGAATCTATAAGGTACATCGAAGAAAACATAGGAGAAATGCTCTACAACATCGAAACTAAAAGTGTCTTTAAAGACGACACACCACTGACCAAGCAAATGGAAGCAAAGATAAACAAATGTGATTATATAAAACTGAAAAGCTTCTGCACCTCAAAAGAAATGGTGAACATGTTACAAAGACAATCCACAGAGGGGGAAAGGATATTCACCCAATACCCATCTGACAAGGGGTTAATATCCAGGATATATCAGGCACTGGTAGCCCTTCACAAGAAAAAAAAAAAGCCAACCCCATCAAAAAATGGGGAGAAGAAATGAAGAAGCTTCCAAAAAAGAAGAAATTCAAATGGCCAAAAGGCATATGAAAAAGTGCTCTTCATCTTTAATCATCAGGGAGATGCAAATCAAAACAACAATGAGGTACCATCTCACACCACAGAGACTGGCACACATCCAAAACAGCGAGAACAACCCGTGCTGGCGTGGATGTGGGGAAAAAAGGGACCTCTCATCCACTGTTGGTGGGAGTGCCGACTGGTCCAGCCCTTTTTGGAAAACAATTTGGGCATTCCTCCGAAAACTAGATATCGAGCTCCCGTTTGATCCAGCAATAGCACTCCTGGGAATATACCCAAGAGACCGAAAAACACATAGCAGAAACACTATCTGTACTTCTTTATTCATCTCTGCGCTATTCACTATAGCTAGAATCTGGAAACAACCTAAATGCCCGAGAACAGAGGACTGGCTAAAGAAACTGTGGTTCATCTACACTACGGAATACTATGCAGCTGTCAGAAAAGATGAAATTATGAAATTTACCTGCAAATCGATGGACATGGAGATTATCATGCTGAGTGAAATTAGTCAGAAGGAAAAGGACAGATATAGAATGACTGCATTCATTAATAGGATATAAATAGATACCAGTGTTTTACTAAATGTGGGAAATGGTAATGGCAGATTAAAACTCACCATTGAATATACACAAAGATACTTAAGTTTTAAATTCTAAATATCTGTAGGGCTAGCCACAATGTGTAAAAACAAGAGGGAGAGAGATGCAGAGACAGAGAGAGAGACAGAGAGAGAAAGAGAGGAAACAGGGCTACCTGCTGTTGAGGCAGCCTGGGGGTGGGTGGGAGGGGGTGGGGTACATTGGTGGTGGAAATGGGGCACTGGTGGAGGGATGGGTGCTGGAATACTTTATTACCAAGAACCAATTGTGAACACCTTTGTAATTGTATGTCTCACAGTGGTATAATAAAAAATTTAAAAAATAAAAAAATAAATGTCGAAAGGGCTAATGCCAACCTAGAACTGAGCATTAAATACAGGTAAAAAATGCACATGATGGCCTCTCTAAGTGTATGTAGTGCAACCCACAATGTGTAAGAGAAAGAAAAGAGATAGAGGGAGAGAGAAAAGAGTTTAAGAACCTGCCATGGAGGCAGGCTATGGAGGGGGAGGGAATTGGGGACATTGGTGGTGGGAAATGGGCACTGGTGGAGGGCAAGGTGCTGGAACACTATGTGACCGAAACCTCCAAACATGAACAACATTGTAATTGTATTTCTCACGGTGGTATAATAAAATATTAATAAAAATTAAAAACGAAAAAAATAGTCTTTTTCAAACAAAGTATCTCTAGGTAATTAGTAGGTAAAGACAGAGGCCCTACACGTTTTTTGCTTTAAGTGAAAATTGAAGAGCTGGAACTAAAGTACACTAAATGCTAATCTGAAGATTTTCTGAATAATTGTATTATTTGTTTGTTTTTTAATCACATCCAGCCATGCTTAGGGGGCTGCTCTGGCTCAGTCTTTGGGGGCCTTCCACATTCTGCTTGGAGGACTGTGTGGTATCTCAGACTGGACCTGACGTGCTGTTCACATTTTCCCAAGCCCTCACAGCTCCCTGGCTTGCTGTTCACACTCTCCCTCACAGCTCCCTGACTTGCTGTTCACACTCTCCAGCCCTCACAGCTCCCTGACGTGCTGCTCACACTCTCCAGCCCTCACAGCTCCCTGATGTGCTGTTCACACTCTCCCTCACAGCTCCCTGACGTGCTGTTCACACTCTCCAGCCCCTCACAGCTCCCTGACGTGCTGTTCACACTCTCCCTCACAGCTCCCTGACGTGCTGTTCACACTCTCCAGCCCTCACAGCTCCCTGACGTGCTGTTCACACTCTCCCCACCCTCACAGCTCCCTGACTCTCCCCAGTCACAGGGCTCAGGGAAGGACTACCCCGCCATATGGAAAGTGAGTCTTCCTCCCTGCAGAAATTTCTCTTATTTGTGCCTAGAACTGAAATTCACTTGTCTTGCATACTACTGACCCTCAGTTTATGTGCTGAGGATCATGGGATGTGCTGGGTCAGAGGGAAGTTGATACTGATGGTGTCATTGGTGTTGAAATATTATATGCCTAAAACTCAATTATCAATAATTTTGTAAATCACAGTTCTTTTTTTTTGGCGTCACACCCAACAATGCTCAGGGGTTACTCCTAGATCTGCACTTGGAATTACTCGTGGCAGTGCTCAGGGGACCATATGGGATGCGGGGGATCAAACCTAGGTCAGTCACGTGTAAGGCAAATGCCCTACCTGCTGTGCTATCACTCGGCCCCTGAATCACGGTTCTTTAATTAAAAAATTAGAAAATAAATTTAAAAATAAAGAAACTGTTGCCAGAGTAATAGTACAGTGGAGAGTGTGTTTGCCTTGCATATCGCAGACCCGAGTTCTATTTTCAGCATCCCATATGGTCCCTGAGCATCTCCAGGAGTAATTCCTGAATGCATAGCCAGGAGTAACTCCTGATTATCACCAGGTGTGACCCAAAAACCAAAAAATAGGAAAGAAATTTCCTTCATTGCGGAGGGTTCTGGGGTCACCGCTGATGAAGCATGCATGTGCCCCCGGTCTGAATCTCAGCGTTGCATGTGGCTGAGCTCCTCTCTGAGTCACTTCCCAGCCAAGAGTGAGGAATGGTTCTTGAGCACCAAAACAGAAAAGGAAAAGAAAAAGAATTCTCAGATGCCCCTACAGACTATTCCTAGGATTGGTACAGTCCCTGATAAAGAGGGGTGGCCTCGGGACTGTGTGAGGAGGAGGCAAGAACCACGCTGGACCAAGCAAGCCCACGCACAGCTGTGTCCTCATTGCAGAGCCTCCCTCCCACCATGGATGCAAACAAAGATAGAGCCAAGGCAAAGAAAAGATCCACACGGTTATTAGCTAAACCTGCTCCTCCAAACAGAGCCCAACGTGGATGTGGGGAAAAGGGGACTCTCATACACTGTTGGTGGGAATGTCGACTTGTACAACCTTTCTGGAAAACAATATGGACATTCCTCCAAAGACTAGAAATTGAGCTCCCCTTTGACCCAGCCATACCGCTCTTGGGAATATACCCTGGAAAGCCAAAAACACACAGCGGAAACACAATCCGCACTTTTATTTTCATAGCAGCACTATTCACAATAGCCAGAACCTGGAAACAACCAGTATGCCCGAGAACTGATGACTGGATAAAGAAACTGTGGTACATCTACACAATGGAATACTATGCAGCTGTCAGAAAAAATGAAGTTATGAAATTTTGCTATAAATGGATGGATATGGAAAGAATCATGTTGAGTGAAATTAGTCAGAAGGAAAGAGACAGACATAGAATGACTGCATTTATTTGCATGGCATAAATATCCTAGGTGATCTTACCAAAAGTGGAAATTACCACAAGCGTGTGGGAGTCAGAGGTTAGTTTAGATAGAGAAGGGAACATGTGTGAATAAATGTCTAAAGTTCTGATGCTAACATAGAACTGAGCATTAAATACAGTCAAAAAATGCAAATGATGGCTTCTAAGTGTACGTAGTGCACTTAGAAGTGTACAATGTGTGGGAGAAGGAGGGAGAGAGAGAGGGAGAGGAGAGGAGATAAAGAACCTGCCATTTAGGCAGGATGTGGGAGGGGGAGGGAATTGGGGACATGGGTGGTGGCTGGGGGGGCACTGGTGGAGGGCGGGGTGCTGGAACACTGTGTGACCGAAACCCCCAAGCGTGAACAGCATTGTAATTGTATATCTCACGGTGGTATAATAAAATGTTAAAAAAAAAAAACAGAGCCCAAGCCAAAAAGGCCCCTGCCAAGAAGGGAGAAAGGGAGAAGCTGATGCTGGCAGGGTGGAAATAACCCTGCAGAAAGCAGGGATGCCAAACAGACCAGGCACAGAGACCCAAGGTGCTGAGAAGCCAAGTAGCGTGCATGCGGTTTGGATAGCTGTGTACTTCGGTGTCTTCCGCTAAGCTGAAAAACTATTTTTTTATCGTTTTATAAAAATATAGGATTTCATTTAACTTGTATTTTTAAGCTGTGTTGTTAGTGCACAGAACACTTCATTGTTGTTTTGGGGGAGGGATAAGTCACTAATAGAATGTCTCCACAGCTGGTCTTCCCTTGGGAGAAACTTTCCCCGGTAGTTTTGAGAGACTAGTTTTGGCTCCCAAGAGGAGGATTCCTTGACGTTGGTACATCAGTCATCCTGACACCCAACGCCTTGTAGAGGGAAAAACCAAACTGGGCTTCTCTGTCCGGTCTCCCTTTAATGGGGCCGGAGATAATCCAGCGAGGAGGGCATTTGCTTTGCACCATCCGAGCCAGGTCCGAGCCCGGGCATCCCCGATGGTCCCAGGAGCACCACCAGGAGTAATTCCTGAGTGCAGAGCCAGGAGCAACCCCTGAGCATTGTCGGGTGTGACCCAATTAAAAAAAAAACACTTTAATAAAGCTGAATAGGTAGATGCAGTTTGACTTGTGTAGGGGAAGAAGTTTTTCCTCCTGTGCAGTCCCCAGCAGGAGCAGGGGTGACCTAGATCCAATACTAGTTTGCTGCCTACCCAAGGGCTACACCAATTTGGGATCCAGTTTTGTTTCAGTTTCACAATAGCAATCACAAACAGGGCATTGGATAGACAGAATGCATATTTAGTATCTCTCAAATCAAAAGATTTGTATTTGCAGCAACATTTGTCTATGAGATTCCAAACTGAAATCTCACTTGATCACTTGACATCCCGTTATTCGTCGATTTGCTCGAGCTGGTGCCAGAAACATTTCCATTGGACCCTATCACGTGCCAGTGTAGCCCAATGGCATCTGCTTGCTTCAGGAAAACAAAGAGCCTTAGACAGTTCGTTCAGGGTCTTGACGAAGAAGTCTGACCATCTTGTAGGTGGACGGCCACGTGATCTTTTGACATCCTGTGGGATCCAGTCGGTAAGGCCTCTAGGCTCTAGTCCAGCGGTCGTCTGTAAATTGCATTACATGTCCAGCCCATCTGATTTTCGATGCCTTGGCAAACGAGACAGCGTCCCTGACTCTGGAACAGCGATGGAGGTGGGAGCTCCAGATTCCTTCTCTCACTTGAGTGAGGCATGATATTACAAGCAGAGCTCTTTCAATTCCTCTTTGGGAGACCCGAATAGCGTTCTCATCCTGCTTTCAGAGGCCCCAGGTCTCTGGGCCTATACAAGAAATACACAAGAAATATACAATAAAATATTGTATATCTTTGTTTTTGTGAGGGGCCAGATCCAGGGTGTTCGGGAGTGCACCTAGTGTCAGTAGGGACCAGCTATGGCAGTGAAGCTCCAAGCCAGGCCACCACCTCCCAGACCATGCAGAGGGATCTCTGTCTCTCCACGGCTCTTCTTTGTGGAGAGCCAAACTCAGTATTGCCCAGGGGTTACTCCTGGCTCTGCAATCAGGGATCACTTTTAACAGTGCTCAGGGGACCATATGGGTTGTAAGGGACCAAACCCGGGTCAGCTATATGCAAGGCAAACACCCCACCTCATCCCACTGTGCTGTCACTCCAGCCTCTTCTTTATGGAGTTTCCACCTAGTTTTCATCCAGCACTGCAGGAAAAGTGTTAAATTCTCCAACCACTATTGCTTTGCTGTAGATATCTCCCTTCATGCTATCAACGTTGATCTCTAATGTGGTGATGGTCCTACGAGGCGCCCATGTCTAGGGATGTGGGCTCTTTTCGGCATGTTGCTACACCCTCCACCACTAAGAAATGGCTCTCCTGTTCCTTACAGACTTCTTAAATTTGGAGTCTGTTGTTGTCTCTTATAAGTATGGCCACCCTGGCTTGTTAGAGGGGATTGTTCCCTGTAAAACTATTTCCAGCTCAGTTTTCTGATTTGCCACTCTCTCAAGGTCACTGAGATTATTGAGATGAGAAATTCATAGCCATCATTTTGAGGAAGTTATGCACATTTATGAAGTTTGTCTTGTCTTTTTTCGGGGTGGGGGGCTTTTTGGGTCACACCCGTGACACTCAGGGGTTACTCTGGCTTTTCGCTCAGGAATTACTCCTGGCACTGCTCGGGGGGACCATATGGGATGACGGGATCGAACCTTGGTCGGCGTGCAAGGCAAACGCCCTACCCGCTGTGCTATCGCTCTGGCCCCTGTCTTGTCTTTTTTTTTTTTTATTCTGTTTGGGGGCCACACCTGGTTGTGGTGCACAGAGTTGAGCTCTTGGCTCTGTTCTCAGGGATCACTCCTAGGGCTCAAGGAACTGCATGTGGCACCAAGAACCAAATAGTGCTTGGCCATGTGTAAGGCAAGTAAGAGGTTTACTTGCTGTACCATCGCTCTGGCTCGCTGATTTCACGTCTTGTTTACTTTGGGTTCAGAGCCATACCCAAAATTCAGGGGGCTGCTTCTGGCTCTGTGCGGCAGCCCGGGTGGTGCTTGAGGGACCATGCAATGTTTAGGATGAAACCAGGGCTGGCCGGGCAAGGTCAGAGACTTCATAACCCCGATATTATCTTTCCAGCCTCAAAACTTGTGGTTTTGGTATGGGGGTGGGGGCGGACAGCCTCACAAGCAGTGATCAGGGGCCCTCGGGTCACTCCCATCAATACTGGCCTCCATATGGTGGCCTGAAGGTTCAGTGCTTAGACGTGGGCAATGCAGGGCTACTGGACTCAGCCAGACCGCCTAGGCCACACCCAGCACTTTCCAGAGCTCTCCCAGCTATGTTAGCAGGGACACAAACGGGGCATGGGCACATGCGATCCGCACACTCCAGCCCTTTGTGCTATCTCTCTACTGTATGTAAAATTACTTGTTTACTCTATTTCTGTCTGTTTATGAGCTACACTCAGTAGTGCTCAGGGCTTACTCCTGGCTCTGTGCTCAGGGGATCACTCCTGGTAGGAACCAGGGTACTGAGAACTAAAGCCAGGTTCAGCCACACACCAGTTAAACACTTAACCCTGTACTGTGGCTCTGGCCCCTTAATCTCTCTGATGGTTCATTATTAATGTATATAAATGCAACCTATTTTTTTGTATATTGATTTTATTTCTTTGTGTATTTTTGGGTCACACCCAGCAATGCTCAGGGGTTACTCCTGGTTCTGTACTCAGGACTTACTCCCTGGCAGTGTTCAGGGGACCATATGGGATGCCAGGGGTTAAACCCGGGTTGGCCACATGCAAGGCAAACGCCCTACTTGCTGTGCTATGGCTCCAGCCCCACATATTGATTTTTTATCCTGAACTTTTACCAAATCTATTAACTCATATTTAGTTTTTGAGTCATATCCTTAATTAATAGGGTATTTTGGTAGGGGTGATGGGGTTCACAAGCCAGGCTCTGAGGGTCTAACAACCCATCCCAGGAATTCTTGGCTAACTGCCTGGCTCCAGGGGATGTTCAGGAGTCACATCTAGCAGTGTTAGGGACGCCATAAACCTGGGTTTGAAAAACAGCTTCCATGGGCCAGAGGAATAACTCAGGGGGAAGGGCGTTTGCCTTGCAAGCACCCAACTCAGGTTCGATCCTGGCATCCCATAGGGTACCCGAGCACCACCAGGAGTGATTCCTGACCAGGAGTCACACCTAAGCACTGCCAGGTGTGACCCAAAAAAGCAAAAGAACAAAATTAACTTATAAAGGAACAAATAGAGAATCTGATCTTACACCCAATGGAGACAGAAAAACCATCTTATACATATTCTAGTAGTTTTTCAGCAAGCACAATGAAGGAACTTACAAAAAAATGTGTATTGAAAAGAAACCTTGGGAGTGTGTATTTTTAACTGTGGTAACGGAGACCAAGGAGGATAAAGGGTAAATAAGAACGTGCTGCACAACCTCCATTGTATGGATCCTCTGCTCAGAGCCCGGTCCTCATCAGAGCAAAAAGTGATTTTAAAATTCTGTTTTGGGGAGCGGAGCAATAGTCCAGCAGGGAGGGCGTTTGCATTGCACACGACAACGGGGTTCAATCCCCGGCATCCCACATGGTCCCCTGAGCACCGCCAGGAGTAACTCCTGAGTGCAGAGTTAGGAGCAACCCCTGAGCAATGCTGGGTGTGACCTAAGAAAAGAATTCTGCTTAGGCGCAAACTGAGTCATCAGAATGCAATGAGGCAGCTTCTCTCAAAGAGAGACCCCAAGCCTTCCGAGCTACAGCTCAAGATGGTCTGCTTTACTTTTCCGAGCCCTCGCAATTTCAGGAGGCAAGAAAAGAGTTGAAGTAGCAAACGACTTTGATGAAAGTGTGGACTCGGGTTTGAGCCGGACCCCGCGCAGCCTGGTCATGTAACAATACCGTCCTCATCAGCTTTTTTTTTTTTTTTTTGGCTTTTTTTTTTTTTTGCTTTTTGGGTCACACCCAGCAATGCTCAGGGTTTCTCCTGGCTCTGCACTCAGGAATTACCCCTGGCGGTGCTTGGGGGACCATATGGGATGCCGGGGATCGAACCCAGGCCAGCACAGGCCCTACCCGCTGGGCTATCGCCCGGCCCCCTCATCAGCTTTTTAGTACTTGCCCCAGAGCATCCCTTAAAACAGTTTTAGGACCAGAGATACAGTGCAAGGGTACAGCATGAGCCTTGCATGCAGCAGCCTGCCTTGATCAATTCTGATGCCCAGCACCGCATATGGTCCCCTGAACACCCCAAGAGTGACCCTGAGCACCACTATGTGGTACCCCCAAAAAATGTTTTATATGGAGAGCTGAAGAGAGAGTACAGGGGTTAAGGAGCTTGGGCACTTAGGAGTCACACCTGAATATGAGACAGAAACAGACCCTGAGAGTAACAGAGTTATCCCCACTCCCCTAAATTAATTAATTACGGCTTTTTTTTTCCTCTCAATATATGAGAGGAAGGGGAGGGGGACAGCCAGAGCGATAGCACAGCGTGTAGGGCGGTTTGCCTCACATGCAGCCGACCCGGGTTCTATCCCCAGCATCCAGATGGCCCCCCCAGCACCACCAGAAGTAATTCCTGAGTGCAGAACCAGGAGTGACCCCTGAGTATCGCCAGGTATGACCCAAAAAGCAAAAAAAAAAAAATGTGAGAGGAAGGGACCAGAGCGATAGTCCAGCAGGAGAGCGCTTGCCTTGCAAGTGGCTGAACAAGTTCATTCCCTGGCATTCCATATGGTTCAAACACCCCCAGAAGTAGTTCCTGAGTGCAGAACCAGGAGTAACCTCTGAGCATTACTGGGTGTGGCCCAAAAAAATGAAAAAAGGGTAGAAATTCACTCTGTTTAATAAGTTCGGTAAGTGAAAGCAATAACACAGATGGTGCAATTTGCATGTAACAACACAGTAAAAAGTCATGGCTTTAGCAATGCCATTCTGAGATATATTTTGTAATAAGCGATATAATTAGTACCTGCTATGGGAGCAGGTATGGAGCTGGGAGGGGATGAGGGTTTTGGTGGTGGTAAGGGCACATTGGTGGTGGGACTGGTGTTGGGATATCGAATGTTTGAAACAACTGTACTGTGAAGAATTTTGTAAATCACAATGTTTAAATAAAATTAATAAAGAATAAAAACAAACAAAACAAAATGAAAGCACTCAGGACCTGCTTCTTTAGGGCATGGCAAACCCACAGAGAAGACTGATCTTATTGTTAAAAAGAGGATCACCCAAATTTTTTATTATTTAGTTGCATTGTTCAGACCTGGGAGCCTTCAGGGATTATTCCTGGTGTGCACGGGATAACATGTGTAGTGCTAAGGGTCAGCACTTAGCTCAGCTGCATACAAGGCACTTACCCTTTATGCTAATTCTCTAGCCAGGAAAACATTTTTTTTTTGCTTTATGGGTCACACCCAGCTATGCTCAGGGGTTACTCCCAGCTCTGCACTCAGGAATCACTCCTGCATTGCTGGGGGGAGATGGAGTATATCGGGTTACAGGGATCGAACCCAAGTCGGCTACATGCAAGGCAAATGCCCAGCCTGCTGGACTACCACTCCAGCCCCCAGGAAAAAAAAACATTTGTTATTTTGATTACATAGAAGCAAAGACAACTCCTCAACTAAAAGTCATGAGTGAAAGTTCCAAGGGGGAAGAAAAGAACAGGAAGTAATGGGTGAACAGACTTCAGTTATACCAGCATACATTCAAAACACAAGGATTCAGGCTTTGGGGCCTCACAGTTAGGGATTTGGGGCTCACACTCTCCCTCACAGCTCTCTGACTTTCTGTTCACACTCTCCCTCACAGCTGGGTGTGAACACCAACACTCTTCCTCACAGCTGGGTGTGAACAGCACGTCAGGGAGTTGTGAGGGCTGGAGTGTTGAGTTCACACTCTCTAGCCCTCACAACTCCCTCACGTGCTGTTCACACTATCCAGCCCTGACAACTCCCCTGACTTGCTGTTCACACCCTCCCTGCCCTCACAGCTCC
>JAJIBD010004915.1:0-47552 GCA_021461705.1 Cryptotis parvus
CGGCTCGCGCCGAGCCCAGCTGATGATGGGATCCCGAGGGAGGGCAGATGGGTTTTTGGGTGTTGGCCCATCGCCTCTGGGGGTCCCAGAAGCAGCCGGATGAAACTTCGCCCCATCGCACTAGCCACCATCTTCGCTGTCCGGACGCCTGAGAAACTGACCCCGACCAGATCAACAGAGCAAGACCAGTTCGAGCCCAGGTAGGCGGCTCCCAGAAGCGGGGAATCACTGGGAATTCGCCAGATGGAGTCAGGGTTAAGCCACTCCCCCCCCTCCATTTTGTCGAGTCTGGTGGACCCGCCCAGGAGCCGCCCGGGAACCAGTATGCAGAGCTGCGCATAGCGGCTGGGGAGACTGGAGCCACCGGCTCGCGCGAGCCCAGCTGACGATGGGATCCCGAGGAGGGCAGATGGGTTTTTGGGTGTTGGCCCATCGCCTCTGGGGGTCCCGGAAGCAGCCGGATGAAACTCGCCCATCATACTAGCCACCATCTTCGCTGTCCAGGACGCTGAGAAAATGCCTCACTACCAGATCAACAGAGCAAGACCAGTTCGGAGCCCAGATTGCGGCGGCCGCTTTGCGGCTGCACGGTCCACTAAAATAGTGAAACAGTAATGTCTTTTAATGCACTGTATTCCACGAAGAGCAGGAAAGTTTTTTCGGGAAGGAGATATAAAGACGAAAGAAATGACATACAGAATCTGCCAAGTAGTTGAGGAGTGCGGGAGGGGGAGGGAGGTGGGGACATTGGTGATGGTAGATGGGTTTGGGTGGAGGGATGGGTGTTGGAACACTGTAGATCCAAAACTCCACATGAGCATCTTTCAATTGTATGTCTAAAATGGTGTAATAATATTTGGGGGGGGGGAAAAATAATAAAATTAAATAAAAAAAAAAAAAAAAAAAAAAGTAATCAGACTGTGGCTCCTGTGTTAACTGTCCGTAAAATCCTTAGCACCTATCTCAACAAGATATTTGTTTATATAAACCACATTCACAATTCCTCACTACACACACACACACACACACACACACACACACACACACATTGTTTTTTACTTTTGGGGTCACATCTGGAGATGCTCAGGTGTTTATTCCTGGCTTTGTACTCAGGAATCACTCCTGATGGTGCTCAGGGGACCATGTGGGATGCCCGGCCAGCTCGTGGAAGGCAAATGCCCTCTCTGCTGTACTGTAGCTTTGGCCACAATGTCACCTTTTTAGTAGCAAAGGGTATTTCCAGTTTCTTATCCAATCAGCACAAAGGCTTAGTCTCCATGGGTGTTTTTTTTTTTTTGGGTCACACCCTGCGATGCTCAGGGGTTAGTCTGGCTCTTCGTTCAGGAATTACTCCTGGCAGTGCTCAGGGGACCATATGGGATGCCGGGGATCAAACCCAGGTCAGCCACATACAAGACAAGCGCCCTCCCTGCTGTGCTATCGCTCTGGCCCCTCCATGGGTTTTCTATATTTAGATTTTATGGTATCTTGGGGCCTTCCCAAGGGAACTTGAGAGAAGGGCAACTTGGCTATAAGTTTATCTACCTTGGGGAGAACACATCTTATTACCCGGAAGCCACCCCGCCATCTTTCCTGGAGTCTGTGATTTCCAGGGCCCCACTATGCATCCACTGGCAAACTTGAGCACATAATTTCTTCAGAGCAGTGAAGGAAAGTGGCCCAATGACTTCGTAATTGTGTCTAAGTCATGAGAACCCACTCATAGGGGATGAGTAGGGGTTTGGGATACTAGTCTGGTATTAAGACTTTGTCGGTGGTCAGAGTAAGGCCAATCGGGTGTTGAAAATGGGTTTTAGTCTTTAGAGAATGTAGGTAAGAGCAATAAGTCCTTCATTACTAAGACAAAATTTCCATGGGTAGAACAAATTCCAAGTTAAACAAGAGAAGCTGATTTTATATCTATCACTTCAGAGTTCACAGTGCATTTTACATTCAAAAACTAAACTTCAAACTTAAATAATTCTAAAATTATTAATGTATACCTATGGTGTTTCAAGTGAGATATACATTTAGTACATTTCCAATAAAGTGGCCTTAACTGTTGCTGCTAGAGAGGGTCAGACTCCCAACTGAAGCATTGCCAGACTTCTCGGTCAACCTCTCTAGCTTCTAGAATGTGGTGACTTTTCTTGGTCCTCTGCCCCAGAGCCTAGGTGGGACCAGCCCCCTCAGCATCCTGTTGCACATAGGCTGGATAGAAGAATCAGGTAGTCCTGCACCTGAAGTGTGAGTGTCAAAGTCTACAGGGTCATGGAAGGGGCGAAGAGCGGATATAATGACTGGAGAGTATTACAGCAGTAGGGCACTTGCCTTGATGCAGATAACCTAGGCTCAGTTCCTCCAAGTCCCACCAGGAGTGATTCCCGAGCACAGAGCTAGGAGTTAGCCCCTGAATACCTCCAGGTGTGGTCAAAACCCAAACACCCCTTTCCTCCCCAAAAAGAGTGGGCATAAATTCCCTTGAGGTGGTAGAGAAAGTTTCCACAGAATGAGGGGTTAGGGGAGAGAATTCTGGAGGAAAGTGGGGGGTGGTAGGATTAACTAGTCATTGTAAAGGGACTATCACAGGGCAGAGGGAAGTGGACACTCCAGTGGAATATATGGCATTGGGACATGGAATGTTGTATGGCGTCGGGACATGGAATGTTGTGTGGTTGGGACATGGAATGTTATGTGGCATTGGGATATGGATGTTATGTGGCATCAGGTCATGGATGTTGTGTGGCATCAGGACATAAAATGCTGTGTGGTGTCAGGACATGGAATGTTATATGGTGTTAAGACATGAAATGCTGTGTGGTGTCAGGACATGGAATGTTGTGTGGCATTGGGACATGGAATGTTGTGTGGCATTTGGACGTGGAGTATTATGTGGCAATGGGACATGGAATGTTATGTGGCATAGGGACATGGAATATTGTGTGGTGTCAGGACATGGAATGTTGTGTGGCATTTGGGAGTGGAGTATTATGTGGCATTGGGACATGGAATGTTATGTGGCATAGGGACATGGAATGTTGTGTGGCATTGGGACATGGAATGTTATGTGGCATCAGGACATGGAATGTTGTATGGTATTGGAACATGGAATGCTATGTGGCGTTGGGACATGGAATATTGTGTGGCATTGGGATATGAAATGTTATGTGGCGTCGGGACATGGAATGTTGTGTGGTGTCGGGACATGGAATATTGTGGCATTGGGACATGGAATGTTATGTGGCGTTGGGACATGGAATGTTGTGTGGTGTCGGGACATGGAATGTTGTGTGGCATCAGGACATGGAATTTTGTGTGGTGTTAGGACATGGAATATTGTGTGGCATTAGGACATGGAATGTTGTATGGTATTGGAACATGGAATGTTATGTGGCGTCGGGACATGGAATATTGTGTGGCATTGGGGCATGGAATGCTGTGTGGTGTCGGGACATGGAATGTTGTGTGGCATCAGGACATGGAATATTGTGTGGCATTGGGACATGGAATATTATGTGGTGTCAGGACATGGAATGTTGTGTGGTGTCGGGACATGGAATGTTGTGTGGCATCGGGACATGGAATGTTGTATGTATGAAACCCTGTCATTAATAATGTCATACACTTACAGTGCTAAAAAAAGCCAAAAACAACCCTAAAAGATGAAGAGTAAGTGAGGCCTCAGGGATTGTGAGGGAAGAAAGGAAAAAGATGGTCACTTTCCAGGCCACTAATGCTTTCTGTGGAGGGATAAATAGATTCTGCATTTATCCGGTGATTTGATTGCTCCAAGGCATGTTTTACATGACTTAGATCTCACATTCGACAAACGAGGAAGCTTTTGGTACACAGACACCAAAGAAATTACCCGAGGCTTCAGTCCAGCTCTAGCTGAGTCAAACTGAGCGACGTGTGCCTTTAATCACTGGGTACTGTTTAGAAGAATCTTTCAGCATACAGGCTGTTGCTGCAAACTGCAACTAACATGCTTGTAAAAACACCTGAGGAACAGTTAGGGCTGCCCTGCCTCTTGCTGGTTCTCTAGCTGGGAGAACCCTTCTCCTGGCTGGGAGATCAGAGAGCGGGCAGCAGTGACCCATGGCACAGTGATAGGGTCCATTCCGACCAAGCTCTTGGGTCCAATGGGAGAGGATTCAGCACCTGCCTTATCTGAACAAGTCCCCATCACTTGCAGCTTGACCCCACGAAGGCATCTTTGCATAGACTATCCTGATTCAGACGCTTATGTGGTGCGTTGGCACTTGCTCCTGACGAGACAGCATGTATAAGAAGCTGGGCTTAATGCCCCAAGTCCTTAGCAACCCAGTGAGCTCTGCTCCTAACCCCACTCTGATGTGCCCACTCCCACGACTGTCTTCCCCTACCTGAGTTTCTCCTCCACGCAGCACTCCTGGATATGTTTTTGCCCAGGTAGACTGGTGATGTTTCCACTCTTTTGTTTCCTTTATACGTAGACGTTATCTATTTGTTAAATAGAAATATCTAATACTAAATATATAGCAATGTGTTATATATGTGACTATATATATAAAATGTCAAGCATAGAACACAAGTATATTAAATGTACAAATATAGAATATGAACATTAATATAAATAGTAAATCTGCACATATATCATTAATAAAAATATATTAAATTTAGCATGTGATATATACTATATTAGATTATACTTATATTATACTAAAGCTAACTATATTCAATATTTATTTTGACTTTATGCATCAATCATTGGTTTACAAGTTTATAGAATTTCAGGGGTTTGCCTTTATACCTCTGTCTGTGTGTTGGCCTCACCACAACTACCACCACGGTCCTAGTGTCATTCCACCACCAAAAAAGAAGCCTCATGTTCATTCCTCCCCCCCTCCCTTTTTCTGTTTTCCTAGGCCCTTCAATAACTACCTGTTTTCAGCATACAAGTTCTTGCTGCAAACTGTAACTAAGGTACTTGTAAAAACACCTGAGGAACAGTTAGGGCTGCCCCGCCACTTGCTGGTTCTCTGGTCTGCCCATCTCCTGGCTGGGAGATCACTTGCTACTTCTCTTGTCTGCTCATCTCCTGACTGGGAGTAGTTTTCATAGAGCAGAGGAAGTTCTTTTGTGTGCTTGATTTTGCACACAAAAGATTTGTTTTAGTTATTATTATTTTTTTAATTTATTTTAAAAATTAAGGGCAAACTCAGAGGTGCTCGAGCTTATTCCTGGCTCCACAGGCTCTACAATGAGGGGTCACTCCTGGAGGGCTCTGGGGACCATATGGGGTGCAGAAGAGCAAACCCAAGTTGGCTGTGTACAAAGCAAGTCCCCTGCCCATTGCACTATTGCTCCAGCTGCTTTAGTTATTCTTATTCCTCATTTGAATTAAACCATGCAGTAACTGTCTTTCACATTCACCATATCTTATAAATACAATTTATATGGATCTTCTCTAAATTTTTATTATTTTCGCCACAGTTCCCTCATTACAATTAGAGTCTATATGTATTCTTTTAAAAAATACCACGAAAGTTCACTACACTACACAGAATTATGACAAAGGGGTGTGTTTCCCTGCCTCATAGAGTTTACATTCTAGGTATGCAGGTGTTGGGGTTTGTGTGCAGGATGGGTAACAGAACTTATAAATCAGTAAATATATACTATGTTGATGGGGAAAAGCATTATTAGGAAAATAACATAGGGAAGAGGAGTATAGGGTTGTACCACCCACCTCCAAATATTTCCATTTCCTAGTATGAGAATCTATGAATGTGTGCTGGTACATGGTAAAGAGAATTTGAATATTTGATTAAAATATTTTAGATAATAGGATTATCCTGAAATACTTAAGTGTTATTTCAAGAGTCCACCTAAGAGGAAAAATGGAAGAAGAGGAGGGAATCATGCAAAGAAGGAGACATGAGCCCAGGGATGTGGGCAGCCACTGGAGACTGGAAACTAGATTCTCTCCTGAAACTCCTGCTGCCATCTTTGTGTTTGGCTTCTGACACGTAGAGCTGTGACGTCATTTTATGTTGTCTTGAACCACTAAATTTGCAGTATACTGTTACAATGGCACAAGAAAATAACATAGAATGGCCTGGAAGATCTCCCCTGATAAAAGAATATGGGAGTAGGGGGCCAGAGCGATAGTCCAGCGGGTAGGGCATTTATCTTGCATGCTGCCAACCCCGGTCTCGATCCCCGGCATCCCATATGGTCCCCTGAGCACTGCAAGGAGTAATTCCTGAGCGCAGAGCCAGGAGTAACCCCTGAGCATTGCCAGGTGTGATCCAAAAAAGCAATAGATAGATAGATAGATAGATAGACAGCAGACAAATAAATGAATGAATAAATAAATAAATAGATAAATAAATAAATTAATAAATCAAGAATATGGGAGTAAAGATTAAAAAAAAATGAGGGAGCCAGATAGGATTACATCTGGGCAAGAGCATGCTAAGCAGAGAAGAGCCAATGCACATTTAGTAGATGCAAGAGGAAGCAGAGAAGCTTGTGTGGCTGAAATGAACAAAGAGAAAAACTAGGTCTGAGGCATAGCAGCCTTGCTGGCCACAGAAAGAATGCTGCATTTGACTGTAAAGAGATTTTTTTTAAGTACCAGAGGAGTTTGAATGAAGGGAGAAACAAGATCAGATCAATATCTGTAGGGTTTATTCTGGCTGCTAAATTGAAAATACATAGCAAAGGACAGGGATGGGCTGTGGAAGAATAGTCAGGAGACTCCTGCAATACATTAGACAAGAGCTGAAGGTGGATGCCACAAGAACTAATCAGGTTATGACCTTATTTTCGGTGGTTCTGCTGAAAGAATTGGTGTGGACAAGTGTAGGGGTATGGAGAAAAACCATAGTCAAAAGAGGCTCCAAGGGCCTTGGCCCAAGCACCTGGAAAATGGGGTTGCCATTTCATAAATAAGACAGACAGATGCTCTAGGGGGAGAGGAAATTCAGCTCAATTTTGTGTACCTGAAGTTGGAGAAACCAACTGGACACTGCAGTTTGCACGTGGAGAAGGTGGCCAGATACACAGGACTAGAGAAGGCTGGGCTGGAGATATTTGGAATCAAGTAAATAAAAGGTAAGTGGAAAACCACAATTCTGGATGAGATAACGGGAGTAAGCAGGGAAAAGAAACTGCCTGAGGATTAAGGCCAAGCGCTCAGGTGAGAGGCCTTAGAGATGAAGAAGCAGGGGAGAAGGTGAGAAGGGGCAACTGGGAAAAGGCACAGGGCTATCAGGAATTACTGAAGTCGCTGTCTTTCACAGTCAGCTGCATCTCTCAGTTCCAGGACTCGGCTTAACAAGTACTCATTATGTGTCAGACTGCACGCACGCACACACGTTATACCTTCTGGGCAATTAATCCCCTCAACAACTCTACTAGGTAAGTAATATCTTTAACCATTTCACAGATAATTAAACTGAGATGAAAGGGTTAAATACTAAGGTTATAAAGAGGCGGGTGGTGTGGTGGCTGGAAATTAAGCATCACCAGACTGATTTCAGAGTCCACATTTTTAACTATGAGATAGAGTTGCAGAGAAAAAAAATTTTGAAAATGAAACAATGACTAGTTCAAAATAAGCAAATGATCTGATGCTGGTTCCCTCAAATGATTTTTCTTCTCCAGTTTCTAACGCTGACCCACTTCATCTCTTTTCCTTCCTAACTGCATACAAATCATCTCATCCATGGAGAGTTAAGACAGATTAATTCTGTCAGGGTCCTCAACCTCTCGGCAAACAGAGGAAAAGTCTCTGGCCTAGTCTGGTCATGAGGCTAGTACAGTGGGCCTGGAAGGGGCGAAGTGTTTGAGTGAACTAGATAATCTAATTGGTCATTTTTGCCCATCAAAATAGAAGTCAAATACCTACAAAGGCAGAGCCCTTTGTCCTTCACCTATGCTGAGACAGAGAGTAGGAATCTGAACCCCACACACAAGACAGAGACTAAGGAAAGCCCAGAGAAGAGAAAGCCATGGGGGAAGGGGGAGGCCTAGAGAGGTTCAGTGACAGTTCAGAGCAGCAAGCCCGGGCTGGAGTGATAGCACAGTGGGTAGGGTATTTGCCTTGCACACGGTCGACCTGGGTTCGATCCCTGGCATCCCATATGGTCCTTCGAGCACCGCCAGGAGTAATTCCTGAGCAAAGAGCCAGGAGTAACCCCTGAGCATTGCTGGGTGTGACACCCCCCCCACACACACACAAAAAAAAGCAGAGCAGCAAGCCCCAGCAAAAGGACATCGGTCACTGGGCTCCCGCTGCAAGTTTCACATCAGGAATGAAAGGGAAAGACCAGGTACACCGGAGGCAACCTGAAGAGGAGAGACAGGGGGAGTGAGGGTGTAAATAGAGGATCCAGAACCGTCTATTGAAGTAAAAATAAGCTGTAACTTCCTAAGATTCTGAGTTTTGTCTGCAAACCCTTCGCACAAATCTCAAGAACCATGCATGAACTCGGGAATAAACTTACTTTTGCACCAACAGGTTAGCACTCAATTAGGCAATGTTTGTCACAGGGGACATAAGATCAGTTCCTTCTAGTATTAAAAAAAATCATCATCTAGAGAGAAAGGGAAAGAAATAAAGAACCTGCCATGGAGGCGGGCTGGGGGATGGGGAGGGAACCGGGACGTTGGTGGTGGGAGATGGGCACTGGTGGCGGATGGGTGCTGGAACACTGTATGACCAAAACCCAAATATGAACAACTTTGTAATTGTATATCTCACGGCGGTATAATAAAATACTTACAAATAAAAAATTTAAAAATCATCATCTCTGATGCTTATTTATCAAGTTAATTGGCCCCAATACAGGGAAGTGCGATTTATAATAAAAATGAGATAAACTCCACCTCCACTCCCCAAACCAAATTTTTACTTAGGTCAAAACCTTAATGAAGTGTTGTATGTTTGCTTGTTTGTTTGTGTGTGTGTGTGTGTGTGTGTGTGTGTGTAGAGAGAGAGAGAGAGAGAAAATTTCATTAGCCATCATTGTCACCAATTATTTTAAAAATAGCCTCAAAATAGTCTCACCACCACCACCAGCTCCTGAGACTGATAAATTCCACTAAAGCCCAGGGATTTAAGTGGACTATTTTGGTGATTTGTTAGTATGCTTACTGTATGAGCATGGAAACTTTTACAAATATATTTATTTGATTTACATGTGCTCTTCAATTTATTTCCTATATAATGGCACGTCCTCTAAGATAATTCTAACTTCACAGATATCATTACTGTACATTCCTCAGGGGTGGGTGTACCGGGACCAGAGCGTTGTCTGACAAAGAACGCATCTTCCATGAGGACAGCAGGGGGCGCTGCTTCTCTCTAGTGTCGCAAAACTTAGTTCCCGCTTGGATGTAAGTGGCCCATCAGGGTCTGCACTGTCAATGGTACACGTTTGCCGTTCACAGCTTCCCAGACCTTTCCCAAATCTGCGTGATAGGTGAAAATATTCAAAACCCATGAGTTCCTGGCACACATTGAAGAAACAACTGGTCGTTAAACAGAAATACACAACCTAGATGACCACACAAAGTTCAAGAACGTCTAGAGAATTCCTAACCTTCAATCCTGAGTTTTCGTCTATCTGGGAGAGGAAAAGAGAATCCTGAGATGTGTTTGTAAACATACTCCAGTTTATATAAAAAAATAAGTGCTCGGTCTGTAGAGTTCCCACAAAGATTTTTGTTTGGTTGGTTTTGATTGTGTTTGGGAACCAAACAAACTGCTCCTGGATCTGTGCTCAGGGCTTCCTCCTGGTGACGCTCAAGGGACCATATGCAGTCTGGGGCATTGTGGCAAGGCAGGTTCCTCTGGCCAACCTTCCAAGATTTGTGTGGGCTCCAGGCTCAGTCTCCAGCACCACATAGGTTCCCCTACTCCTCACAGCAGTGGCAGAGATGGGAGTAAGCCCTGAGCATTGTATGGGGTGGCCCAAAAAATGTAAAAAAAAAAAAATGTGTGTGTATGTGATTGTGTGTGGTGCGCGCGTGTGTAAAGTAGAGAGTCTCTGGATTGGAGTGCTCTGTGTCCAAGTCCAGATGGTCACTGGAAAAGAACACAAGTAAATTCCTGTGAATCATTTAAATCTGAAAAACCTGCAGTGTCACCAATAAAGTACATGGGTTTGGTGTGATTTCCCACTAAAGCTTCAAAAATGGTTTTCGCTTTCTTAACCTAGAAAGAAAACTATATCTGAGGAGGAAGTCCTTTGGTGGGCTTAAATCTCCATATCCTTAAGCCTGGAATAAGCATTTTATTATTTCTACTGTTACTTTTAAACAACGATCCAAATTCTAACACATTTAGGCTGTGGTCAGATGCATATTCTCCTTTCTAAGGCGGATGCTAGTTTTTTTTTTTAAAGATGGAGACCATGCAATTTTTTAAATCATTATTAACATATTTGCAAGATAGTAGACAGGAAAATTAATAAAGCTACACTGAGATGTAGAAAAGAAAACGTTTGTTCTAATTTAAAATTAAAATCCCATATGGTCCCCCCAAGGACAACCAGGAGTAATTTCTGAGTGCAGAGCCAGGAGTAACCCCTGAGCATCCTAAAGGCGTGACCCAAAGAAGCAAAAATAAAAATAAGTAAATAAATAAATAAGATTTGATAAAAGGCAACTTCCTTATCAGTTGTCAGCTATACAGTCCACATGGGTATGTTCTCAAGATTGCGCGTTACTTTATTTTTTTTAAATTAGCGCCCCATGCCCTAGTGTGCTTTCTGTCATGCTAGATACCTCTAAAGCATGAATGTTTACTGCTCCAGCATGGAACATTTATCATAACCAAGGTCTTCAAAAACAAATTTTTTTTTTTCTTAACGGGGAAGATAACGATTTCCAAAAAGGAAAAGAATGACAGTCGGGGCAGCTTTTGTCAGGCGCCCTCTCCAATTTCGAAAATCCATCCTGCACAGCTTGGGCCGCGTCTGCGACCCTCGCAAGCGGCAGGCACGGCTGTTGCTGACGCGCTTTTGATCTTTTCTGGGCAACCGAGGCCTCGCCACACCCCTGAGCTGCCTGGCACGTTGCTTGCTTGGCCCGGCCAGCTGGAGCCAGACCTTTGACTTTATTTGGTTTCACCACGCGGTGAGGCGACCCGGGAGCGCGGCGGTGGTGGCGCATGCGGGCCCTAGCGCATTCCGCCCGGGAACGCGGCCAGGGGCGCGGGGGGATTAAGCAGGGCCCAGGCCGCGGCTCCCGCTAATTATAGCCCGGCAGCTGGCGCGCTGGCTGCGCCCGGGTGCGCGGGACAGGTCCGGACCGCGGGGCCGCTGGGCAGGGGGCGGGGCCGCGCTCCACCGCTTCCGGGTCTAGGCCCCGCCCCCGCCCCGCCCATGCTGCCGCCGCCCTGGGGTCGCGCGGTGCCACGTGCTCCGAGCGGGGACCAGGCGGCCGGGACCGCGCTCTAGGCTAGGCTGGTGCGCCAGGCGGGGCGGCCCGGGAAAAGTTCTAGAATAAATAAATACGACAGCGGTGTGCGGCTGGAAGCCACAGCAGGGGTCTGGTCGTGGGCAGGAGGCTGGAGACTAGGGGGCCCTCCCCTGTCCTGCCCCTGAACTAAACAGCTTGGCTGGGCCGGCGGTTGTTTTCTTCCTTTTTATAAAATGCAGTTGGAAGCAACATTAAAAGCTATTATTGTTTCATTTTAAAAAGAAAACGCTATTATTTAATTATTCGACCAAGGCATTTTCACCCCCACTCCCCATTTATATCGCGTGAGCCCCGTGCTGGTGAGTTCCCTGCAGAATGGTCTTAGCAGTGAAGACCGCACTTAGGCTTGGGGCTGTTCTAGGTCAGAAACCTACGGAAGTTCTGGACGGAAATTCTAGGAAGACTTAAGTCTCCAGGAAAGAATTTAGCCTTAACTGTACTTTCTCTTTTCCAAACTACTAGACGGAAATCAGTTCATGGTTAGATCTTGCCAGTATGCACCGGAACACCAAGCCACTGGAGTCTACCTGTGGCCAGGCAGGCTCTAGGTCCCGCCCCCCCCCCCCATCTCAGCTGTCCAAGACCCCAACTGCTGTGACTTTTTTTCTTTTGGGGTCATACCTGGCGATGCTCAGGGGTTACTCCTGGCTCTGCACTCAGGAATTACTCCTATCGGTGCTGGGGGACAATATGGGATGCCGGGGATTGAACCCGGGTGGACCGCGTGCCCTGCCCGCTGGACTATCGCTCGGGCCCCAGCTGTGACTTCTTAATAGGTGTTAAATAATGGTACCAGCAACCATATGGTGCTTATTAAGAGAACAGTGTTCCAAAAACTTCGCTAATGACTGTGACCCTCCTGTGAAATTCCCATTTGAGTTGGATGTAGGGTACAATAAATCTTTATCTTTTATCACCAAAAAATAAAATAGCTAATTTAATTGATGTTTAGAGGCAGGAATAACAAAATGGGATAAGAGGCTTTTATTAGCTTGAGTCAAAGCATAGAACAGACTTTCTGTTTCTCAGCTCAGTCCCCGGCTTTGGAGAACGCCGAGGGCTCCAAGCCAAGGCTGTATAGAGAAATGCTGGTTTCTTCAGACCTAGGCAAGCCCGGCTCCTGGACTTAACGTCTCTGCGGAACTCTAATGTGGCTAACAGTTAAAAATCATAGCATGAAATAAGGGAGCAGGAATTCGAAGCTCACTTTTAATAAAATTTCCATACATTAGAATAAATGTCAGTGCCTGGCTCCAGTGAAATGCTGAACCTAGATTTACCCTGGAAATATAAACACATTTACAGTTCAAAATCTGAACTGTCATCTGAAAAAAGGGAGAGAACTGTGATGGCCTAAACACTTTGTTTTCTAAAGTTGCTACCTGAGTGCCCAAAGATATGAGTCTTTAGTACAATATTGAAGGGCATCTTGCTGTTCTATTGACCTAAAGAACGCACTGATACTGAATAAGTATAAATGATGGGGTGAACAGATTATATATTTCATTCCCCCTGAAATATAAACCCCCATTTAGAAACACCCAAATGAGGCATCATTACTCTACTTAGGATTCTTATCTTAGCATCAAGGACTTCTGCTGAATTGCTGGAGGATCTTTAAATGGTGCAATTTAACTTCTAAAGCCCATTTATGGATGAGTTCAACCAGTGCACTAATTACTTGCAATTTCAAGTAAGAATCCTGTAGTCTAGTCTCCAGATTTTGCCTGACCTAGGATAAAATCATCTTAGAGGATTTTCCATGTCTGATTTTTTGTGATAAATTTCATGGACCTGACATGCTGTTAAGACATTTATGAAGTTTTAAAGAGCCATGTAACACTTTTTCCCTCCAAAGCAGTATTTATTACAGAAACTGTTTATACCACTTATTAGGGTTGTTTATTAAGATCTTATTTTTCAGATTCAGTGTAAGTTTTAAAATCCAATAGCTAAATTATCCTAAGTACCTGCTTGTGATATACTTTTTTTGGGGGTCACACCCGGCAATGCTTGGAGGTTACTCCTGGCTCTGCACTCACAAATTACTCCTGGCAGTGCTCAGGGGACCATATGGGATGCCCGGGATCGAACCTGGGTCAGCTGCGATCAAGGCAAATGCCCTACCTGTTATGCTATCGCTCCAGCCCTGTGTGATATACTTTTTTGCCCTAAAATATTTTTGTGGCTTCTTTGGATTGTTTTTATACAGGTCAGTGCCATACAATCCATAATCTGATAGTCAATGCAAATATGGACTCTGTACCCTAGGATTTTAACTTGTATCTCAAAAGGAAAGCTCTTAAATCAATTTAAAATCAAGTTTTGTTAACATGAGCGATGAGCAGGTAAGAAACTGCTGAGCTACAAAAATGGTTACAGGCCAATGAAGTAAACAGGGACAGTGTATATATCCCTAACTCAGGGTTTGCTTGGGGACTGAGAAAGCTAGAATCTATAAATCCAGTTATTATCCATCTCCCAATCTTTTAATATACAAACTTTTTTGCTTATTTTTATGCCTTATAGATTATTCCTGAGGGCTCATCACCTCTGAATACAGGATAGCAATAAATAGATCAAATAACCTGAGATGTCATGTCCATAATTTTTATTTGATCACAATGTATTGTAATACACTGAGAAAGGCCTAATCAGTGGCACTGGCACTGAAGGAGTTAATCCCCTCCCCTCTCACTTGCAGAAGCCAGGAGAGAATGTTCAGTGGGTATTCCATTCATTGATGCCTCTGACCTTGGTCTCTAAGGGAAGCAAGGCGTGTCTTCTGCACTCTTCCAGGGGATGAAGAAAAGGCAAAGGAGGGTGACTCAGGACTTCTAGTGGCATACACACAACTGAATATTTTTCTGAATGATTCCACATTATACCCTTTGGAATCAGGAAGAACATTTTATTCTTCACTAGCCAAATAAATCTGCCTATAAATCATATGCAAAACAACCTGGAGTAATGAAGAACTTAAAAGTCTAGGAATTAAGAGTTCCATATTTCTCCTTTTCCCCACTTCAGGGAATAAACAAAGATAGCTGCCAATTCAAAAGTCTGGGTTCTTTTTGTTTTAAGCTAAAAACTGTTCTATTTTAAATGATGCTAAAAGTAAAATTTAGTATTTTAAATTACTGTGAGAACTAAAGTATCTTTTTGACCTAATGAAACATTGCATTGTATATTATAATCCATAATTAAGAGTATTGTTTAAGATGGCCTTAACCAGGTTACTGGTAAAAATTACTAAAATATGTAGTGATAGGTACCCCAAGTTACTGGGCTATCCCTAGCAAAACATATTACTCTAAACATTATATTGCTGTTCATTTCAAATAAATCTGTGTATATTCTATCCTCATGCTTTGTAAGTTTCCTAACTTCCTTTCCCAGACAAGTCTGCCAATCCATTGATCAAGAAAAAGAATAGATGGTGAAAACATCTGGGAAATGTCTTATGTGATAGACAGTAGTTTTGTAAATATCTCGGTGCTCCTTCTTATTTCTAAATGTAGATTTCAGGACATCCATAAAATTCACATCTGGCTTTAGTTCTAACCTTATCCTAAACCTTTCTAAATGGTGGGGGTTGGGAGTTTTCGTTTTTGTTTTCCCCGCCAATGCCTTCAATATATTTGTCGTGACCCATCAAGGCTGTTCTATTCCAAAGCTTTCCGGAGAGCAGCTCTGTCTTGACAGTCTTTCCAATGTCGTCATTCTCTTCTCCCTCCAATCCACTATTGCAGAATGGCTGGCTCTACTGCAAGTTGAAAAATAAACAAGTGCTTTCTGGCTGGACTTTGTTCAGCTCTTCTCTTGATCTGTTTCCCTGTTCTGTTGCCCTTTCCCCAGTCCCTGGCCTTTATTTTTCTACCATCAGTTGTCTTTTTAGGTCCTGTCCTTTTCCTGCAATTCCAGTCAAACCCTAGGCCCACACATCTTCCAATCACACTGCCATTAGTGATTCAACAAAAGCCAATCTGAGCTTACTTTAAAAAATTCAAAAAGGCCTGAGAAACTGTTCAGTGCTCCCAATTTTATTTTTATTTAATGCTAAAAGTTAAAGAAAAAAAGGTACTATAAATCTGACAAATGACAGAATGCAGGTGATATTTCCATAGCGTGATTTTAAAATATAATAATGTTGATATGAGATTACACTCACTTCAGTTGACATGAGTTTTATCATATATAGAAAAAGTATCACCTTCAACTTAAAAAAAAAGTAAAGATTAAAAGGTGGCACATTTGTAAAATACTTGGTGGCCAAGGAAGGTATACAGGAAGTTGTAAACCATGTGTACGTTCTCATAGCTTTGACTGTGAGGCCACATGAAAGAGTACAGCTGTTAAATTCTATAAATTGTTAAAGCAAAAAAGGGAAAGCTTCAACACCCCAACCCCTAATATTTTGAGTATTAAAAGCACAGCTGAAATATTAGGATCTGAAATCTGATACTGCCCGTGTACAGTAAGTAGCTTTCTGACATTTTTTATCCAGCTGTGGAGAATCTCTGCACTGTCATCAGGTACACCAAAAAGATCAAATCCATGTCCCAATGTTAACTTTTGAACAGAAAAGATAAATAGCCCCATCAGCATTTTCCAGCTGCAAGCCACCCACCCCAGCCCTCAAGGGCCAGTCACTCTCATGACCTGGACAATAGCGAGCTCAACACAGGGCCCTTTAGCTGCCTAGTCTCCCACTGACCCACCAGCAGAGAAACCATAACTGGCTTGTCTTTTCCACAGCTGGATAGACATTCAAAAATATCAGAATGGTTCTTTATTTTTTTGGAAAAGCATATCTGTACTATGACGGCAAAACATACAGATAGCTACTACAAATTAGATCAAATGACTGATCAACTTGTAACATATATGAGGTCAAATTCCAGTTTATAATAAAGTGCCTAGATACACATTTACACAACAGACCAAAACAGTTGAACTCTTTACAAATGTCTTTATGGGCATGTAAAACTGGACTCTGTTTCTGCATGTGTGCATTTACATAAGAGAAACCAGTCTGATCTGAGCCACAGGTACTCCAATTTTAAAAAGTGTAACAAACTGGTTAATCATGCAAGTCTGTTTGCAATATAACATGACCAGTAACATGAATTTGCACAGCATTAGTAATATAGGTGCACTCATTAAAAACACTACAAAAAATACTGTATTTGGTGCAGTATCTGATTTTCAAGTGTTAATAATTCGACTATTAAAAAATTTGAGCAATTAAAAAAAACTCAAAAAAGAATCCAAAGTGGGTTAACAATCTAAGTTTCCTAATTAAAATGGAAGTTGTGAACAACACATGTTAAGTTGTAGACCTTGAAATCATGAATTCAGCCTAATTATGGGGCCAAGTAACAAACACCTGAATATAAAATGATTTGTGTTCTTGTCAATGTTAAATCAAAACGGCACAAAAGATAAACCAGTATCACTGTGACACTACTATTTCTAATAACTGATGATTTATTGGTTTAAAAAATTATTTTACTGATGCAAAATAGTGATCAAAAGAAATTAGTTTACAAAAGGTTTCTAATAGTTTTGAGGTGGGGCCTATTATGTAAAACCCTTGAATTTCCACTCATCATTTGTTTCCAGAAAAACAGTATTATTCACTTGGTATTTCAAACACATGTAAGAAGGAACTCACAGGTTTCCTCCACCCCCCCATTGGGGCTGTCACTGATATGCCCATGGGCAGTCCTGGCAGCACCATGCGTTGTTACTGTCATTGTACCATACTGTATTCAGCACTCACTAGAAACAGGGTGTAGGTGAGAGTATCAACAGCAATAGCACTACAGGTAAATGATTAAAAAAAAACATTAAACAGAAATGAAATCAATCCCACCAGCTCCAAATTCACCTGGACTGCAACTTGTGACTCTTTTCAAAGGAAAAGACAACAGCAACAACAAACAGCTCTAGGGTATTTCAGAAGGTGAAGTGGCGCTGCAGAGCCCAGCTCTGGTCAAAGATGGCAGTACCATCTCGTTCACACCACTACCAACATCACTGCCTTCCCTCACTGAATCGTGTATTATGTAACCAACGAGCATGCAGCATTTGTAATCTTTACAACTGGTCACATGGGCAGTGAACAGTGGTCAACTTTCGCCTTAAAAAAAATCCCCCTCCCCCATCACACAGTCCTGAAAAATCTCTCAGCAGCAACTCTCAGGCAGTCATCAAAAATCCCAGCAATTAAACTTTAAGAACGAAACAGATTCAAAATCACTTTTCCTATTACTCTAAGAGGACAATGTTTTGGGATCGACTTGGTGACATTCCCCCAGTGGCGTGCCCACTTCACAACAGTGCCCCCTTTCACGCTTTTCCTTTCCTTCTCCACCAACTGGCCTCCAGCCTGAGAAAGGGGCCAGCAATAAGGAGGAATAACAGACAGTAAGGCAATCTTACAATGTCAGAAAATGTATTTGGCTTTTTTTTTTTCTTTTTTAAAATAAGTGCATACAAATACAGCTAGAAGCATTTCTGATTTGCCAAGTGCTCTAAAAAAGCAGCGCAAGTCACAGCCTACATAGAACGGTAACTGTCACCAGGATAATAAAGCACAAAGATATGCTAATAACATTAACAAAAGAAAACAATGTCTTTATAAGTACATACCTTTTGTCGTCAAAAAAATATAGAAACACAATGTATTCAAAAAAAAATCAAAATTATACAGCCATGTTTATGAAGTCTACATTTCCCTTGTCTTGATATATATATATATATTTATATATATATATATGGAGATATATACACAATTCAAGCAGTTTTAGTTAAGGGTAACCATTGGGTTTTTCTGAAACCGGAAAGTCACGAGTCTCTCTCTTTTTTCACTTTCACATCTCCAGCAAGGATGGTTGCAATCTTCCCCTTGCATGAAAGCCCAGGGACATTGGAGCCCACAAGAGGGCATTTTTCCCCACTGGGACAATAGACCTCTCCACTAGCTCCCTGCTGTTTGATGCTTTGTCTGGAGCAAGGGAAGCAGAACTTGTGAGAAGGGACAGACGGGCACTGCACAAAGTGGGTGTCCTCCAGCCGCTCGTGGCAGAGGGTACAGCACAAGGGGCACTGGCTGCCAGAGAGGAGTCCGGGAGGCTGGCAGGGTGCACTGGCTCCAGTCCCCCAGTGCTGCCCGCCCCTTGGCCCCCCAACCTCCCTAGGGCCTAGCCTTCTTTGGTTCATGGAGGACGGAGAGGGCGGGCTGCTGCTATTCCTCCTGGTAGTGGAGTGAACCTGGTTGGCATCTTTCGAGGAATGACTGCCCCCTGCATTGTCTGCTACTAAGATCAGGGCTGCCATAGGGGACTGGCCATTCTGGGCCGCTTCAGGGGTGTGGTCCGGTTGGAATGAGGTGACGCAGTGGGGGGTGGTGGAGACACGAAGGAAGATGTAGGAGTAATGGGGATCTTGAGCCCTTCTGTGGACGTGGACAGCCATGGCTGTGTCTCTCCATTGATCTTAGGAGGGCCAACTTCGCCTTCCGGTTCTGGAGAAGGCTTCCTTTTCCTTGCTGTTCTTGCTACTAGGGGAAATAAAAAGAAAGGGGGGTCGGGGGAAGGTGGGAGAAGAGTAAATAAGTAAGCAGGAACACGTGAAAAGGATCTTTGACTAACTTAAGATAGAATTCGTTCAAAATTTTCCATTCCATAAAAATTCCACGCGTTTCAAAGCCACGTGCAACTGGAAACACGCAAGCCTTCTGGGGCTGATAGGGTCTACTGCTTTAAAAAACGGCCGAGTGGCAGGCCTAGAACCGCTGGCACTACACGTGCATGCCTGTACGCAAGCTGTTCTGTTCCCATGAACGCTAACGTCCCTCAACAGGTTAAAAGGTGACTGCTGCCCTCATGCTTCCAAGCAAGAATGTGCTGGGCCAGGCAAACCCTGTCAGCGCGGAGCAGGCCGCTCTGACTCATCTCTGTTATGCTGCTTCAGCACCTGAACACGTTGCCGCTGAGCACTGGTTCCGCCTCAGGCAGATCAGGAAGTTGGCTGTTTGTTGTTTCTGGGGCCAGGAGAAAGGTGAATGGAAAGTGCACCCCCTCCTCAGCGCGCCCCTAGGGCCCTCCTCACCACCACCGTCCCCCCCAAACCCCCTCGCTCCACAACCGCCCCTACCTGCTTTAGACCCGTTGGCCCCGTTGGCCTCGAAACCCAACAACCTGCCTGCAGTCAGGGCCGGCTCCTTCTTAAACTTGCTCTCGAAGGGTCCCGAGTGGCCGTGCTGGTGCAGCGCCAGCAGCGTGTCCCGCACGGTCTTGGGCCGGTTGACCCAGTCCTGCTCTGCGGGGCCGCGGCCTTTGGCGGAGCCCCTCGGTGGCCAGCTCGGCGGCCCCGGACGCGGCGGCCAGGCTGTCGGCGGGGCCGCGGTGCGAGGGAGGCGGCGGCGGCTTCTCCTTGGCGGCCGCCTCGCGCTGCTCGTGCTCCACCGCCGCGCTGCTGGACACGGACGCCGGCCGCTTGTGGGCGCTCAGTTCGGCGGGCGCGGCCGCGGCCCCCGACACGGCGGCCAGCGAGGCGGCGGCGCGGCCGCTGAGGCCGAGCGCGGCGGGCAGCGGCGTGGCCGAGCCGTTCATGAGCGGCACCAGAGTGGGCGGCACGGCGTGGCCGCGCCGCGGGTTCGGGCTCTGGCGGTTCAGCTCGGGCGGCTCCTCCAACTTGGAGAAGCCGTTGGGCACCAGGATGCCGTTCACGGGCGGCGGCTGCGGCGTCGGCGGCTGTGCCAGGCCCGCGGCCGGGCGGCTGCCCGCGAAGTCGGAGCCGAGGCGCGGGGGGGCGTTCGGCGGCGGCCGCCAGCGGGTAGCGCTCCAGGGGCTGCGGGGCGCGCGGGCTGGCCTCGGGGCCGCCGTGGCCGGAGCTGCTGCTGCTGCTGCAGGAGAAGGTCCTTGGCCGAGAGCGGCGGCGGCTTGGCGGCGGCCGGGGCCGCGGGGCCGGGCGGCGAGCGGCCTTCCGGGGAAGCAGCCGTGCGCCCGCTTGAGCTGCCGCGCCGTCTCGATGACGAACTCGACGCGGTCGGCGCCCTCGTAGTTGACGCAGCCGCGGCACACGGGCTCGGTGAAGTCCCAGATCATGGCCCAGGGCATGCGGGGCAGGTCACACAGGTAGCACGACTGCCGCCGGGACGCGGCCGCCACCGCCACCGCCGCGGCCATGTCCGAGCAGCCGGTGGCGCCGGAGCAGGAGGGGCGCCGCCGCCCCCCGCCGGCACCACGCGCGCCCGCCGCCCCCCGCAAGCCCGCGTCTCTCCCACCAGCGGCGGCGGCGGCCGCAAGAGCGGCGGCGGCGGCGGCAAAGCCCGCGAAGGCTCGGCGCCCGCGCAGCGCCCCCGGTGCACGAGGGGCGGCGGGCGCGGGGCGAGGGGCTGCAGCCGCGGCAGCACGTCCCCTGCGGGCGGCGCGGGCGGGCGGCGGGGCGGCGCGGCGCGGCGGGCGCGGCGACGGGGCTTCGGCCGGGGCCGCGGCGGGCCTCCAGACCGGGGCGAAGACGGGCCGCGCGGGCGCGGGGGAGCGCAGCAGGTCGCGGCGGCGGTGGTCGGCGCCGAGTGCGGGCTGGGGGCGGGGAGGCCGGGGGCGGGGGGGGGGGCAGGGGGCGGCCGCCGGGGCAGGCTCAGCCCGAGCGGCGAAGCATGCCGCGCCGGGGCGGCGGCGGCGGCCGGGCGGCGTGGAAGTCGGGGCGCGGCGCGGCCCGGGTCGCTCCGCTGCCTCTCTCACAGTTCCTGGCGTCGCCGCTCTCCAGCGCCCGCCTCAGCGCCCAGCCCGCCTCAGCAGCTCCGCCGCGGCCGTCGCTGCTGCTGTTGCCGCCGCGGCCGCTCCACTTCTACAGACTTGATTCTTCGACAGCCTCGCACGGCGCCTGCGCGGGCCCCCCTCCCGCGCGCGCCCGCCCTCCCCCGCGCCCGCGCTTCCCCCTCCCGCGCGCGCGCCCGCGCCTTCCCCCCCCTCCCCCCGCGGGGACGAGCGCTCAGCGCCGCTCCACAGCGCCGCGGCCGGACCCCGACGGGCGGGCACAGCGCGCGCGTTGCCGTGCGCCACCCGCTCGCCTCAGCGCCACTCCTCCGTCAGGATCCCGCCCCTCTCGGCCGGGTTAGGCCCCGATGGTCCCGTGTTAGAGCGACTTAAAAAGGCCACGGCACTCTGTGGCTTTGTCAGTTCGGGCGTTCGAGAAGGGGCATGATTACACCGGCAGCGTTCACACGTTTTTCATATTCGCTTTTTTCGTATTTGAACTCGGAGCGGGAGCCGCCATGCCACGCCTTCGCTAAGTGCCTTTACACTCGTTTGTCTCAGGAAGGACCCTGGCACCGCGGCTCTCCTTGCACTCGGGTCAAGCCCACGACCACGCGCAACCCTGCGGAAAGGAGGGAGGGAGGGGCGGCGCGAAGTCCCACAGGCCCGCAGCCGCCCAGCGGAGCGAGGGTCTCCGAGGCCCCAACGGCCTTTTGTAGGCCCGCCTGGAGGGCGCGTGACGTGGGCAGAGTCCGCGTGCGGCGCTGCCGCCGAGTGCGCAGGCTCCGAGCGGACGTGACCCGACGCCGCTGGCGCGGGCGACCTCATTGAGCGAATGCACATTCCAGGGATCCAGGGTCTGCAGCCAGTGTGGCCGCGTCACCGCGCAGGCTCCGCCCCTGGCCGCGCCGCCGCGAGGCTCCGCCCCCGAGACCGAGGCCCCGCCTCCCGGGCCAAACTTGGACTCGAGCTCGCGGCTGACTCGAGGGACGCGCGGGCATCGTTCACGGGCGAGCGTGTCACGGTTGACCCCACCCCCTTCCCCGATGCGGGTGTGGGAGCTCGCTGGCACCCCACACGGTAGTCCAGGATGAGGACAAACGTAGCCTGCTGCAAAGGCGGGGTGCAGTATCCGAGCCGCCTCGCCTCGCCGCCCTGTGCCACCGCTGGCAGCCAGAGAACTCGACTTCGCCCGGGCCGAATTGAACTTTTGAGTTTCACACTTTTATCGGGAGGAGGAGCTGGTGTGTGTTATGCTCAATCCCTTTTGGCCGGTCCTGAGCCTTAATGACTAATCGACGGGCTTAGTCACTCTCAGTTGGGACTTTTACACCTCAGCTCTGGAAGGGCGGCCTCTGGAGTTTCTTTTGTTGGAAAACAGGCCCACGTTGCTCCCCGGGACTGGAATGAGCTGGTTAAGTGTGGGAAGAACAGGGTACTAATTATATTATCTTTCCTCCAACTGGATTGGTAGGTGGTGAGAGAGAGAAAAAAAATCCTGCTGACGTTTCTCTCTAGTTGTTGCTATTGAAAATGCCAGGTTGCTTCAAAGGATTAACCACAGGGAAGAGGGAAAAACACCCTCAGAGACGGAGGGGAGGGGGCTGCTTAAAGCACATGAAAAAACCCGTTTGGAAATGGCGTGGAAAACGTCAGGCCAGACCTGAACGCTTCTGCACCGCTATCTTGCGGGTCTGGGGGGGTGTTTCCAGAGGAGGTTCACCCCCCTCTGTTCTAGGACCCTGCTCTGCCTCGCGGTCCTCCCCCAGGAGGGGAGAGCAGAACCCACCCAAATCCTGCCCAGAGACAGCCCTGTAGTCGTTTAAGTCACCCCAGGTCTCTGCAGGTCGTGGCCAAAGAACAGGAGGCTCGATCTTTGTGCTGTTGTCTGGGGCTCAGGCCATCTCGACACCCCCAGAGGTGGCCCGCTCTCGGCAGTGGCTGAAACACGTTAGCAATAAAGCAAGTTGGTGTTAAAGCCTCGGCCTAATTATGCCCGTTTACCTGCAGGCTGGCACAGTCGTGCCCTCAAGGGAGAACCTGCAGCTCCCTTCTCAAATAGAAACACCGAGATCCAAATGCAGCCAGGATTAGCGAAGCCCAGAGTTTGGCGACCAGGGAAGAGCATTTCCTTTTATACTACCAGCTTCATGTCGAAACTGAGTTGCTGTAACTTCCCTAAAGAAATGCTTACCTAAAAAAAAAAAGAAAGAAAAGGAAAGACTATGTTTAGCTCTGCTCCCCCCAGTCCTAAACGGATCCGGAATCGAGGGGGTTAAAACCTGGCGCTGACTGAATCGGGGCAGCAATTCCTTATATTGTATCAAAAGTCTTTCATGCCGCCTGGCCTTTCATGTAGCTCCCGAGCAGCTTTATCGATGTATGCTAAGTAAACATAGCTTTGTTTTTGTCTTCCACCCACCAGCGCGGAGTTGGAGCCTTTCCAAGGCGGCGGCTGCAGCAGTCCCAGCCGCCTCCTCCACACACAGGAGCAGGGCTTCTGGGGTGAGGCAACCCGTCTGCAATTCTCAGAGACAAGGCAGGAATTGTAATTGTAGTCCATCATGTGATGACTTATGAAAGAGGAAGTTGGTATGTTTTAGTCACGTCGACTCTGCCCTGTTGCTTAAGGTCCCAGGTCCTTTCAGAAGAGAATTCTAATCATTGCCGCTCAAAGTCAAGGTTACTGGGTTGACTGCAGGCAGTAGCGCCTGCACCTTCAGAAGGTGGACAGCCAGGCCTCGCCGTGTGTGTGTTTGCGTGTGTGTGTGTGTGTGTGTGTGTGTGTGTGGTACACTGGCCTGAGGCTGGCTTTTAACCAGAATGCTGAAATGCTGCAATTTGTTTTAAGAACTAAAGGAAATGTACTGTGGGGACACTCCTGCTGAGACCAGCCTGAGAAACAGCTCTTTCCAGCCCAAATTTCTAAGACTTAAAAGCGTGCACGTGTGTATGCAAGCGCCCATCCGCGCGTGCACGCGCATGCACACACACAGCGCACACACATACACCATATTTTTAGAGGCAAAGGTAAAATCATTGCATACAACTCTGTTTAAAAAGGAAAATTAAGGGGCCAGAGCAACAGTACAGCAAATAGGGAACATGCCTTACCACGGCCTACATGGGTTTGATCTGCGGCATCCCATCTGTTCCTCTGAGCATCTCCAGGAGTAACTCCTGAGTGCAGAGCCAGGAGTAACCCCTGACCATCACCCAGAGTGGCCCCCCTACCCCAAAAAAAGGAGCGAGGAAACTGATGGGGAAGGCAAACCAAAGGGAAAGACTCTTAGCTAATAGCTTAGTGGGTGGGGCTAATCCGACTTCCCAACTGATTAACATGGGCCGCCACTGTGTCAGCATTAAACCCTTCTTGTCTAATATAGTCTCCAAAACTTACTCCAGTGGAAACACTCCTGTTAATGTATTGCATGCAGCCCTTTACTGCCAGACAGCAGAACATTGTAAAGAAATCCTTCCTACCAAAGGATCTGGATGGAATTCTGCCACAGGGCCCTTCAGCTGTAAGAGGGTCCCCCTCTGAACCCAGTGGGTGTCGTCCTTCAAGAGGTACACCTACAGACTGCTGAGTTCACGAGTTTTACCTCATATCTACAAGTGAAATAGCAGCCTTCATTCTTTAGAGTACAATTTCTATTAATAGCATGATGTTGCAACCACACTAAAACTGCTTAAACTCTGCCCCTGGTGTCTTTGGAGGAGAAAAATATGCAGCCATATGTCATTTCTGTGGATACCATCCTAAAAGTTGGGCAAAGTGCCACATGATTGAAGAGTATATACAATATTCAGGTGGTTCCCATTTTTTAAAAGTTAAAAATGCATTTGAATTCATTTGTTTATATGTTTACATCTATACCCTCTATGGGAAAAGTCATGACATAAATAACCTATAACATGCAAAAGCCTCTCTTCTAAGTAATAGCATTTTATGAGAGAATTATACTGCTTTATAAAATTGCAAATATACTCTTTTTAAAAGACATACTTTCCCTCTGTTTGACCTTTCCTGTAGCCTACTTCCCCTGTGCATAGAAAGCATTTAGATATTAAAAAGTCTCGCCTGTGGAGGAGATAAACTCTCCATGGAGGGTCTAAAAATCAGGCCAAATAAAATCACAGAGCTTTTAATCATCCGCACACTATACACAGAAGCTGTTAGTCACCAGCCTATGGGTAAACATATGTACAGGTCCCCATTTAAAGTAAAATTTGGGGTCTTGTTGTAGGTTAACTACTTACTGTGTCAGAATTTAAGGAGCTAAGTGAAAAATACAAAGGAGAAATTGAGGTCACACACTGTTCAGTCTGGAAGGAAATTTGTAGGAGAACTGGAAGGGATTCAACAGCCTTTTGATGCCAGAAGCCTATTGACTTTTTGGAAAGAGCACGATGAAATGTACGTTTCTGGAACAAGATCTAGATGTGGGTTTAACTTATAGTTAAGACGCTCCCTAAAATCCCTTAGAAGGTATCAATGGGAAGATGCTGCCACAATAGTGGATTTCCTCAGTGTTGTTTTAAAATATTAAAATGGCAACTTTGCTTTCATTAGTTTGCCTACTGAAAAGCGTAACTTTCCTACATATACATTCAGTAGAAAGGGAGGTGAAAATGTTATAATTCTGAAAGATTAAAAATAATATAATAGCTTTTGTTTATATATTTCATATGGACATTCAAAGATATCTGAAGCATGAATTCTATTGTCATTCTTTTCAGAGACTAAAAACCTAAGATACTAAAAAGATATAGTTACTTACCTATAGAGAGTAACATTAAAGGTGTATCTACCAAAATCCAGGGATGAGTCCTGTTGAAAAAATAGGTGTTCTGTTTGTATTTGGGATCTTTAAAAGCCACATAAGTACAATATAGAGGCTGAGCAGAAGTGTTGGTAATAGCTTATCTATAGAAATAGGAAATGAAAAATTTCTAGTATAGCTTATAGGACCCTCCATTCAAAGTAAATTATCATTGTAGATGGGAGATGGAGAAGAAAAGACAGCTGCCACCCCTAGCATGGGACCCATTAAATGGTAAACCACTTTGTACTCATATTTATGAATATTACATAAATATTGATGTAGGTATTAAGATAAAAGATTCAAGTTGGGGATTTGGACAGTTAATGAAATGGTTTGCACACTAACCGGCTGAAATACTAAACCCTAAGCTCTTTCTATTTATGACCCATTTTTTAAAAACAGGAAAGATCTCATGAAATCTTTTTCTTTCCTAATGTTCAATCCTGACTGCTTTGCATTCAAATAAATAAATGACAATGGCTAGTAGGACAGTGAAAAGAAAAGCCATCAAGTTAGATATTTCATAGAATTTCATTGGGCCAAAGAAAGCAAAATGGTCATAAATTATTCAAGTAAGCTTTCATATCATTGTTATCCATGAAACAGAAGTTAACCATTATGAACTAGACTGACTTTCTCTTCACTGTATTA
Source organism: Cryptotis parvus (assembly GCA_021461705.1). Classification (NCBI taxonomy): domain Eukaryota; kingdom Metazoa; phylum Chordata; class Mammalia; order Eulipotyphla; family Soricidae; genus Cryptotis; species Cryptotis parvus. The sequence goes on from JAJIBD010004915.1 coordinate 26,726, forward strand.
AAGTATAGTTTGTAAGAGAATGCAATTGCAGGAAAGTGACCGTTACCAATGGGATTTCAGCAATTTATTGTGGTGGCTAACTTGCTCTCATCAATGTGTTTCAGCCAAAATATAATAATGTTGTTTATCTGTATTGTAGAGACCCAATTATGAACATCCTTGTAATTCTATATCTCACATGGTATAATAAAAATTAAAAAAAAGAAAGAGAGACAGAGAGACAGACAGAGAGACAAGAAAGGAAGGAAAAAAAAAAATGGCTGCTATAGAGCTGGGAGAGGGGGAATATGGGGACATTGGTGGTGGGAATGGGGCACTGGTGAAGGGACGGAGACTGGAACAATGTATGACTGAGACCCAGTTATGAACATCTTTGTAATTGTATATCTCATGGTGGTAAATAAAAAACTTAAAAAAAATAATGTTTTTTTAAAACTTTCTTATGTGTATGGTGATTTTTTTCCCCAATGGTATTCAAATCTAGATAATTAACAATAAAATTCTTTCTCCAAACTTTTTTTTTTTGCATTTGTTTCATGACTAAAAACGCACAGAAAGCTCCCTGCAGAGAGGGATAAAGGAAAGTTCAAAAGACTAATTGTGGACTGTAATTTGTTAATTGGAGTCTGTATGCATTGGCACATGATCCTGGGCCACATGGTAAAACCTCTTTGCCAAAGGAATGTGATACCATTGAGAGAATTAAGATTCTCACTCAGAACTAAAGTACGCACAGGGTGATGAAAACCAAGTACAAGGGTGCAGATAGCCTCCATTTGATCTCTATCATAATACTTTTTGGTAGGCAGTTAAAGAAAAAGAGATTTGCTAATATGATTTCTAAATATATTTTTTTTTAATTGCAAAGCTTGTCATAGAAAGCTAAAATGCAAACACAAGTATACTTGATGGACTTGCTGGCAAGCCACCTCAGTTTTGCAAACAAATTTCTGAGCTAAGTTGGTTCTGAAACACCCCTGGGAATCACACACATGGACCATGTATTTTAGCATAAAATCTCAATAGCAGGGTCAGTACTGTGACTCAGTGGAAGGGCATTAGCCTTGCTTGTGTGAGGGGCCTGAGTTCTATTCCAGGCACAGTTTGATCCCCTGAGCACTGTCAGTAGTGACCCTGGAGTACTAAGGTAAGAGTAGCCCATAGGCATCTTCTTGGTATGGCCCCAAAGCCAGAAAACAAAATACATTGATAGCTAGCTTTGAAACATTTTAAGACTTCTTATATTCTGTTTGTCTAGGTATGTAAATTACCAGACCAATTCATTATTCTAGACAATGACTTAAAATATCAGTGTCTGATCACTTCATAAATCTGGAAAACAAGCATCAAGATAGTAAGAAATTTGCCTTGAGCCCAAGAAAATGTGTACTTAACAACAGCTAAAAATTAGGTTTCCCAGACTGCAGTTCTTTCTTTTAGCCCACTGGTGGGCTACCTCCTATTTCTATTTTCTTCACAAGTTCTTCTTTACATACATGTAAATATCTGCACAGGAGACAACTGAGAGACATAGGTGCTCTTCATACACCTGGCATGTGACCGGAGGTAGGCCACTTGGACTCTTTGGACCTATGATTTTCTTCAGTGAAAAGGGGACGCTATTTCTGCCCTGAGCCTTTGAGTGATGGGTGGGATGATGGGAATGAATACAGGGAAATCTGAACAAAACCAAGCCCAACGTTCTTTGGTTACATACTGTATCATGAAACAATGCAGAAAAATGACCAATAAGTGCCTTCTCCTTATTGTGAGGCATTGTGCCATCCAAATAAAGTTGTGAGGTTAAATGGCTACCAGATCATCTCATCATTTGAGAACATTATGTCTGGTTGGTTTGGGCTCAGATCCCAGGCTAGGAGGAGTGTCTAAACCACAGTCTATACTTAGTTTGAGTTAGCCAGGGCAAAAACATCTGTATCAGCATTAATATGCCCCAAAAAACTAAAGTGTCTCAAAGCATATGGAAAATATTTCTTTCCACAAGAGAACTTGTGTGTGTGTGTGTGTACATACACACACTAGTATAGTATACAATCCACAGACCTTTCAGATTACGCAGAAGAACTTCCAGTTGAAGGAGAAAATATACAATAGTTTTATATAATGATAAGCAAGGTCAGCAGGATGTGGAAATATGTTTGAGGAGTTTTTGTTGTTGTTGGTCTTTTTTTTTTTTGTATTCTCACCCCAGAATCCCACCATTTAATAGCTGTGTGGTATCTTTACTGATTGTATTCTGAATTTGTAAAGCCTGTTATGATAGCAAGTTCCAGGAATTCTGAAGTCTGGGAATGTGTTGTGATTTTGTTAATTATAGTGAAAGAGTACATCCCTAACCATTTTATTGGGGTGTGTATGTGTGTGGGAGGAGTCCTCTATTTAAAAAATAAAAGTAATGAAGTTTTTTTTAATTCTATATTTTAAAAAATCCTTTGGGAGGTAGGGACTCCTTATATGTAGATGTTATTTCATTTGTACACTTCTTCCCAAACCATAAATGAATGTGTTCTTTCCTTTTTGTTGATTGCTGAAGGTATTTTAAAATGAGTGTTCCTGGATCACACTTCCAGATTCCTTGAATTCAGAGTGTGGAAAAGCCCCTTTTAGTTGTAATAGGAGACATTTCTTTAAAAGCCTGGAATGCTGAAGCCCTCTTAGACTGAAAACATGTCAGGACATGCCTTTTGGGATGCTATCAAGTGGCTTAGGCTCTGAATTTTACATTCCATACTTTTGAAGTTGTTTTCTGCTGGCAGACGACCTCTTGATTATTTTCATGTGCCGAATGTTAAGGCCAACCTCTCCATTTCCAAATCATTGAAAACAACAACAAAAACAAAAAACCCTCTCTCTGTGAAGTGTCCCCATTTTAGCATAAAGTGCTGGTTATGCGAGTGCTGGGCTTTTATTGATCAAGTCTACTTCCTGACACAGTTCATAAAAAAAAAGTTCAAAAGCATCCAATGTTATCTACAATGTTTTATGCTCCAGTCTTTACTTCAATTTATTAATAGTGTCACCGTGCTACAGAATAAAAAAATTATTGTGGAAATGTTCCCACCTTACCGGAGTTGTCTTTCCCCTAGCAAAATCAGACAGTAATTTCCATTTGTCTTAGCTCCTGTTTTTGGTCTAAGATTGAGAATGGATCTAGGGATAAATAACTAAAGGAAAGATTGGTTAGCGTTTTCCTTCTCCTGACTCAGAAAAATGCAGCTTCCTGTCATGCACGAGGCTTAAGTTAGAGTCAAGATAGTTCTCCCACTCTATAGAGTGTTTTTAGGAAGTTCTGATTCATGGACTGGATAATTACATTAAATTAGTATACTGTACAGCACGGGCCTGCTAAACTGAAAGGAAATGTTCTACTAGCCTCCCCCCCCATCCCTTGGCCACCAACAAGAATTCATTTCTCAGGCACCGCTGTGAGTTCTTCCTCAAAGTAGCAAACTTAAAACCCTGACATTTGCCTTATTCTAAACCGCATGTCAATATTTGTTTTAATGTTCTTGAATACTAGACAAATCTCTACATGCCTCCAAACAAAGAGGCCCAATCTTGGGTGATTTTTAAAAATTGCTTTGTTTTTATGAAAAAGTTTCATCTCATTTCACATTATGGGAATTATTTTTTAATTGTCTATTTTATTGGGAATTTCCCAGAGACTTATATTCAATGAGACACTAGTCTGGAAGAAGTCAAACAGGATAGGCAAAACAGAGCCAGAGTTCTTTTAAAGCATTTCATTTTGCAGACCAAGAATATAACTTGTAAATCTTTTCGTACCTTTATTATGATATATAAATTATGATATTTCAGGGGAAGCCAATAAAACCAGCACAGGGAAGAAGTCAGTTTCTTTCTTAAAGGTAGTATAATTTAAATAATTCTATGGTAGATTTTCAACACCTCCAACTGAGAACTGTTGTTTACGAAGTAAGAACAGTAATCCTCATGTAAAAAGGTAGTATTGCTACCCGAGACAGCAGATGGTGTTATTAAATACACAGGCAGAGTCTAAGGTCATAGGGAACTAACAATTAACCAGAAATACGATCCGTCACAGTCGTTTAATGGGTAACCTAGCAGATATATGCCACTTGAGTTATTGTGAGTGGTAGAAGGTATATTGTCAAGCTCTACAGAAGTAGTTTTAAAATATTGGAATTTTACCACTGTTTAAGTATTTAGTGAAACCAACAAACCAGAAAGAAAGCAAAAATCAGTGCAATTTCCTGTAAGACTGTTTTCTTTTGCCCACTTTGAGAAATACCTTATTTGCTCAGTTTGTACAGATTTATAGCTATCTCTGAATAAAAACTGGTCTCCTCAAACAAATGCTGTCAACATTGTGGACTTTACACAGATAGTTGTCCTAGCACCACTTTAAGTTATCCTGGGTATCATTTGCCCCCTGCGAATTTCATAGAGTGGTGGGGAGGGGGTGGTGATGAGAAAAGATTCGGGTAAACAGGAGCAAATTTAGAAAACAATAGCAGCAAGGAGGAGTCCTGATCTGGGGATAGTGGGCAAGGGTATTCGAAGACTTACCAGCACAAATGGGATCACTATCATAATATAGGAAAGGGCTGTTTTTAAAACACATTTTCAATTTCATATAATTTAATTAAAATTTCTAGTTTGGAGGCCACATCAGGAGTGCTCAGGGATTATTCCTAGCTCAGTGCTCAGGGGTTGCTGCTGGTGATTTGGAGGACCATGCACTGCCAGGAAACAAATCTGGGTGTGCAAACCATGCACATCAGCCCTTTAAACTAACTCCCTGGCCCTCTTTTTATTTTACAGCAAATTCAAATATGAACATCAAATAGGGATTAGCGCACTCACCCAATTCCTTGTGAGGATTTTCCAAAGAAAGTTTGTCATGGAAAAGGTAGAACTAGATCCTTTTTTAGTTGGAACTTTTCAAGAGAAGAGACTTTCTAAATCTACCCAAAGGAAACACAAGCATGGAAGCTACTGGTAAGACTGAACACAGAACAAAGTACCTGGCCAGAATTTGGAATTTGGGCTGAAGGCAAGAACTCTACAGTGTATCGTCAAGTTGTGTCAACTTGTACAACTAGTTGTGTACAAATTGTTTGTCCACCAACCTAAAAATTAGCATCTGGAAGAGCCGAAACATCCCAAGTGTCTCATATGGATAAAAGATGACTAATGAAGAATAAGGTTTGAAGGTCATTGGTTAATCACAGTAAATAAAGGGTGGATTACAGTCTTTGTCCAAAACTGTTCTTAAATTTTCATTTTTTTTCCCTTTGAACCAAAGCTGTTCTTAATTTTTTCTTCTTTTTTGGGGGTCATACCTGCAGATGCTCAGGGTTCTCCTGGCTCTGCACTCAGGAATTACTCCTGGCAATGCTCATGGGCCAGGGATTGAACCTGGGATTGCACATGCAAGGCAAATGCCCTTCCCTCTGTACTATGGCTCCGGCGTTTATTCTTAAAACTTCTATCCAAGGCCAGGCAAATCATGGATCAGGAAGACTTGTCAGTGGTTGGAATCTACTGTAAGTGTGTGGGAGTCAGAGGTTAGGTAAGACAGAGAAGGGGATCAGCCTGCTAATAGTTGTTGGAAATGGTAATACCAGCCTAGAACTGAGCGCTGAATGTAGGCAAAGGGATATACATGATAACCCCTAAATGAACGTATGCAAGCCACAATGTAAGTAAGAGAAGGTAGAGAGAGAGGGAGGAGAGAGAGAGAGGAGAGAGAGAAAGAGAAGAGAGAGAGGAGAGAGAGAGAGAGAGAGAGAGAGAGAGAGAGAGAGAGAGAGAGAGAGAGAGAGAAAAGTATCTGCCATAGAGACAGACTGGGGGGGAGTGGGAGGGAATCAGGAGACATTGATGGTAGGAAATGTGCACTGGTGGAGGGACCGGTGCCGGAACACTGTACGACTGAAACCTAATCATTAACAGTTTTGTAATTGTCTATCTCACGGTGGTATAATAAAAAAAATTAAAAATGAAAAAATTAGTTACTAAAGTAAATATTGTAAAATTAAAACAATTTTTTTTTTGCTCTTGGATTTAGTGAGGAAATCCAAGTCACAGAAAATGAAACTAAGAAATGTGCTATACCAAGTCCAGTAGCTAAGATGTGTTTATATTTCTCCAAATGTCAGTTGCATCAGGAAAGCGCAGCATCTGAAAGCGCGGCTTCCCTATTTGAGTGCTTCAGCTACAAGCTGGGGTAGCTTGATTTTCCATGTGGCCAGGATTCTTGCTGAAACTTCCAACAGACCTGAGAAAAGCCAATAAGATACCCTTGGGCTGAATGAATGAGAACTTTCTGGAGAGCGGAAGACTGGTGCAGATCCAGCTGGAAAAACATATGGCAGCAGAGGCGGAAAGAGTGCTTCATGACCGGGAGCTTTAGAAAAAAATAAAAAAGAAACCAACCAGTCTGGAGGCTCAAGGCAGCCTTTCCAACCGGAGCTCTTACTAAGCATGATGGATGTTCTTACTTCCAGGACTGCCTCCAACATACCTGGACCACAGCCAGTGTTGCATCCTCAGGCGCCCCTTGGGGTAGTGTATGAAGAGCTGCCTCTCCCCACATGCTTCCTCCAAGGCCATGATGCCACTCTTGCTCTCCCCACCGCACCCCCTCCAACCAGAACGCGTGAGATAGCACCTTATTTTGTTGTTTGAAAGCAACATTTGCAAATCACTGCAGACTATTTGCTTTATAATAATAGGTCAGGAAGGAAAACGGCTCTGGTAAGTTCTCTTCTGAATCACAGAACTCAGAATGTTTTGAACTACACAGTAACAAGAACTGAGCTCAAAGGACAAAACCAGACACTCTGAAGTGGGACAAAACTAGGCGGTCTGAGTTCAGACCAGGACAGCAAGAGGTGACTCTACAGGTAAGTGCCTAGCCTGCAGGCTTTATCTTCCTGCCACGGCCATTGTCAATACAATAGGAGGGAATATTTGATTTTTCCATATTAATTCTCTGCGACCATCATTTCTTGCTACTCACTACCATTTGTGTTTGTGAGAAAAGGTAAAGCCAGTTTTAAAATATTCTGTGTGGGGGCCGGAGCGATAGCCCAGCGGGTAGGGCGTTTGCCTTGCACGCGGCCGCCCATGCCAGCCTGGGTTCAATCCCGGCATCCCATATGGTCCCCCAAGCACCGCCAGGAGTAATTCCTGAGTGCAGAGCCAGGAGAAACCCCTGAGCATTGCCGGGTGTGACCCAAAAAGCAAAAAAGTAAAAAAAAATAATAAAATAAATAAAAAAATAAAATATTCTGTGTGGGGCCAGGGATGAAACTTAGAGGTACAGCACTTACCGTGCGTGTGTGAAACCCCGGGTTCAATCCTGGTAACACACACACACACACACACACACACACACACACAAACACACACACCTATGTAGAATCCTGTCTTTCTTCCTTAGTAAAGAATTTAATTAAGGGGTGATTATTCAGTTATTAAAAATAACACTTTATTAACTCTGTAAATTTACCACGAAATTTTAAATAATTCTTCTAGAATGCTTTAAACACTACTAGATTTTTAAAAATATCATCAACATATGCATTTAAAGATACACACAGGTTGTTTAGGAGCGGTAGGCATGCATACTTCTTTTTACCCTCAACTCTGGCATTCATAATGTAACTAGAGCCGACTCTGCTACTTTTCTTCAACTGATAGTACTGTCTCCCTTCCTCAAATTTTAGTATGAGTAATTTGCCACCGTTTCTCATAAACTGTGGCAATCTTAAAAGAGCAATTACTGTAGTCACAAAAATCAGGGCCTTGCTTCATTACTCAATCATTTTCTTTGTCGGCACACACATTTTCATGGCAAGTATTTTCATTACTGGACAGAAAAGGTCAGTTACACACACTCCATACTGGTAAAAACAACATAACTATTTTATATTTGAACTTGATTTGCTGGGTGGGGGATGGGGAAGGTGAAGGAAGCTTATAGTATAGCCCATTTGCCTGAGTTTTTAGTTTTCCTCTTAGTCACTCAAAGCAAACACTAGATGATCAGAACCAAAGAGAAGTGCAACGGGTAAGGCACTTTCCTCGCATGTGGTTGACCCAGATGCACTGCTAGCTATGGCCCCAAAGCAAAAACAAAACAACAAAGAAATAACCCCAAAACTAAATGACCAGTATGTATGTCTGTGTATATGATTATCTGCCTCTTTTGAATGTTATAAGGGAATATTTTAATTAGCTTTGACACATGTTTCAAATAAAATATATTGCTATATTATACATTAATTTATTATAACATGATGAACATATGTCAGTATATTATAATTTAAATATTTTAAATATTGTTTATATATTAATAGTAGTATGTTGGTTTCCAAAAGGACAAAGAACCTCCGGCTCCGGGCACATCTTTTCGACTCCACTGTTCTCCCTTCATTAATATACACCTCAGGACCTGGGCCCTATGAAAGCAGGATGAGAATGCTATTCGGGTCTCCCAAAGAGGAATCAAAAGAGCTATGCTTGGAATATCACGCCTCACACAAGTGAGAGAAGGTATCCAGAGTTCTGACCTGCGTCGACTATTGAGAGTCAGGGACGCTGTCTCGCTTGCCAAAGCATCGAAAATAAGATAGGCTGGACATGTAATGCGACTTGGAGATGAGTGCTGAACTAGAGCCGTTACCAACTGGATCCCATGGGATGTCAAAAGGTCATGTGGGCACCCGCCTACAAGATGGTCAGACTTCTTCGTCAAGAACCTGAACGAACGGTTTGAGGCTCTTCATATTCCTGGAGCAAGCAAGCAGATACCATTGGGCTATACTGGCACGTGACAGGGACAAATGAAAACATCACTGGCACCCGCAGAAGTAAATCAATGAATAACGGGATGTCAAGTGAAGTGATCAAGTGTTCTAACTGGTCAAAATGGAGGCTGAGTCTCCACGACCACCAGCTTGCTGGAACAGGCCTTAAGAGTCCAAAATAGGGGCTGGAGCGATAGCACAGCAGGTAGGGCGTTTGACTTGCACACGGCCGACCAGGGTTCGATCCCTGGCATCCTATATGGTCCGCTGAGCACTGCCAGCAGTAATTCCTGAGTGCAGAGCCAGGAATTACCCCTGAGCATCGCCGGGTGTGACGCAAAAAAAAATAGGAGTCCAATATTTCCTCATATCTAGAGGAGAAAAGCAAAGTCCGTTCTTTCAAACTAAAGTCTTCTCCTGAGAATAAGTGAAGGCCCTGAAACGCAGAGGTAATTTGGACTGGAGACTGGCCAAAGGCTTGTTCTTCACATTTCAGCTTTCTCTTCTCTGGGTGAGTCTATTGTACTTGCGTGAGTTCTGTCCTGCTGAGGACCACCTTGAGGTTTAAGTCATGAGAAAGTAACTCATACTCTGATGGATGTCAGTTCTGTCTCTGCTGCCATGTTTTGTGAAGCACACGCAGAGCACTGTTCTGGGCTTCTTGCTGTCATAAACTGGTACATAACAACCACCACAAAATCCAGTGGCAAATAAATGTGTGGTTTACTAATGTGTCCAGAGATTATGCAGTGTGAGTATCCTCCAGTCAAACGACTGGAGGGTCTGGAGGCAGATGTTCAGACCTTCCATTTCCAGCCCTGTGATCCTACAGGTACTTCAATAGTTTGTGCCTTATTTCCCTTGTCTGTTAAATGGGTATACAAACAATTCTTACTGCAGAAATTGATTGCTAAGTATTTTGAATAGTGCATACAAGGAATACAGTGGGGCCCTATTAGCATGAGCATTTGTTTGTGAGGCATTTCTAAAGAAGGCTGAAGCAGATATTTGTTATTAATCCAACCTGTTCTTCTAGTTTTCAGGGTCAGATTTCAGGATTTGACTTCAAGAACAACCCTTGATACTTAGCTCCCTCCATACCCACCATTCCAGGAAGTAGTTATCGCCAAAGCTGCCAACAACCTCATCTTGACCATCTCCTAGAGACTCTTATCTTTCTAATCCTTTCTGAGTCATCTACCGCTTTTGATATCACTCCTTATATTCTTTTTCTCAGTTTGGTACTTAAAGTCACCTCCTGTGAAGACTGAACTTAAAGATCTAAAGAACTGAAGGAGTCCTTAATATGTTTTTCATTTGTTCTCTGCCTCGCACACCCCTTCACCCCCTTCTCGAGACTGGAGATTCCAACACTCAGCACATAGTAAATGTTCATTAAATGTCTGTGGCAGTCATATAATGGTGTTAAATGCTTCCTCGTCTCTGCTTAGTCTTCAGTATTTGAGCCCTTGTTGCTCTTCCTGGAATTTCTGCTATAGTGAAATAATCTGCTTAAAGTCTTTGGAGTTACTTCCTGTCATTGAAGAACTTCAGTTTGGATTTTTGTGAGTGAAAAAGAAACCTATGTCATGAATCACTTGGGGGTCCCAATAATAAGCTTGTACCTTACAACAGAATGCATCAGTAGCCAAAACACAAACAAAAAAAACCAAAACCCTTTATTTCCTAGCTTCATTTTTGTGAAGTGTAGCCAGCTTACTAAATTCTGGTTAAGAAGTTGTAAACAGAAGTGTTGCATAACCTTTTAAGAGGCTGATTACAGTAAGCTGATTTGGATGGATGGGGACGTTTATTTCGTTTTCCTTTGCTTTCTTTCTATGACTAGAACACTGACATAATGTCAGGAATTCCACTGGTCATCCTGAGACCTTGGACATATAGAAGCCATTTGCTAAGACAACAGAACAAAGAATTAGAGCTGGAGCTACGGGACCAATCTTGGACTATGGACCTTTCCCATAATATTTTCATATAAGAGCAATCTCTGTCTTGTTTAAACCACTCTTTCATCTGATGTCCAATGTATCAAGATGCCTTTATATAAATCACGCTTTTGGTATCAACTAAGGACTCTGACTTTCTTTAACTTTTTAAAAAGTATTTTCTTTGATTCTAAGTGTTTTATAGACTATGTTTTATGCCTAGGTTCATTTTTTTTTTCTTTTTGGGTCACACCCGGTGACACTCAATGGTTACTCCTGGCTCTGCACTCAGGAATCACTCCTGGTGTTGCTCGGGGGACCATATGGGATGCCGGGGATCAAACCCGGCCGACACAGGCCAGCCGCATGCAAGGCAAACGCCCTATCTGCAGGGCTATTGCTCCGCCCCCCTAGGTTCATTTTTGTGTCAGTTTATGCCAACCTGAAGATTTCTATATTTAAATATAGATTAAAATCAAGGAAAATAAAATTTAAAAACTCTGCTTTTAACTTGCAAAGGCTTTTAAAAATCTTGAGTGGGGTGGATTTTGTCAAATGCCTTTTCTGGGATTGGTATGATTATATATAAATATTATATTTCTTTATTATATTTCTTCTTTAACTGGTTGATATGATAGGTTATATCTATTGATTTCTAATATTGAATCAACTTTGCATACTTAAAATAAATTCCATTGAGGGGCCGGAGCGATAGCCCAGCGGGTAGGGCATTTGCCTTGCACGCAGCTGGCCTGTGCCGGCTCGGGTTCGATCCCCGGCATCCCATATGGTCCCCAAGCACCGCCAGGAGTCATTCCTGAGTGCAGAGCCAGGAGTAACCCCTGAGCATCGCCGGGTGTGACCCAAAAAACAAAACAAAAAAAAATTCCATTGAATCATTTATATATATTTTTTTGAATTCAACTTTGTTGAGGACTTTTTGTGTATAAATTCATGAGAAATAATAGGTCTAGGGCCATGCCCATGAACTGCTTCCAGCGCCAATGCAACCACACTGACCGCCATGATCCAGAGATGCAGACAAAGGCAGAGCTGCTACAGGTTCTCCCCAATATATGGATGTACCAGATATCCCATCACATTAGATAGAATTAAGCACGGGCCATGCAATCACAAGTGTGTGGTCACCACGTCTGTTCTCTGAGAACATATCAGTAATTTCTTTTTTTTTTTCTTTTTTTTTTGTTTTGTTTTTGCTTTTTGGGTCCACCCAGCGATGCTCAGAGGCTACTCCTGGCTCTGCACTCAGGAATTACTCCTGGTGGTGCTTGGGGACCATATGGGATGCCGGATTGAACCCAGGTCGGCTGCATGCAAGGCAAACGCCCTACCTGCTGAACTATCACTCTGGCCCCCATATCAGTAATTTCTTACATAGTGGGTTCAAATGGGCAATGGGTCCATTGGGGAGATTTAACAATCTTCATTGACTTTCTTCTAAGAATATATTCCTTGACTATATTTAGAGAATTAGCTCCAAAACGCAATATAGTATAGATTATTCAGTGTATGCTTAGGACAGGCTCAAACAAAGGTTGAAAAATATTTGAAATAAGTGTTGTTGCTAGGTGCAGTGGTGATGAGTTTGGGGTTTACTGGTAGAAACCCACTACATTCTAGAAATTCAGAAAGTGAACGCAAGAACACAAATGGGCCAGATATGCATATAACAACCCAGAAAAAATGTCATGATTTTATCAATACTGTTCCTATATCTGGGCTGTAATGGTCAATATAATTAGTGTCAGCTAGGGCTAATTAGTGCCGGCAAAGGGAGCAGACCTGGGATAGAGGGGTTGGGTGGGAAATGAGGGTCTTTGAGATTATGTTGAGTGAAATTAGCCAGAAGGAGAGAGACAGATACAGAATGACTGCATTTACCTGCATAACATAAATATATATGTACATATTATGATACCAATATCCAAGGTCAAGTGAAACATATATCAGGAGGTCTTGTCAAAGGTGGAAATGATCACAAACGTGTGGGAGTCAGGAGGCTAGGTAAGACAGAAAATGGAACAGTGTGCTAACAATTGTCGAGGGTACTAATGCCAACCTAGAACTGAGCATTAAATAGAGGCAAAAGATACACATGACAACCCTTTAATGTATGTTCTGTAATTTATAGTCTGGAAGGGAAGGAAAAGAGAGAGAGAGAGAAAGGGAAAGAAATAAAGAACCTGCCATGGAGGAGGGCTGGAGGAGGGGAGGGAACCGGGGACGTTGGTGGTGGGAGATGGGCACTGGTGGCGGGATGGGTGCTGCAACACTGTATGATCAAAACCCAAATATGAACTTTTTAATTGTATATCTTTGTAATTGTAAAACTAAAAAAAAAAAAAAATGAGGGTCTTTGGTGGTGGTGGTGGGAACACACCTGTGGTGGGATTGGTGTTGAACGACCGAATGTTTCTATCAATTGTATTGTGAAAAACTTTGTACTTTGTAAATCATGGTGTTTAAATAAAGTAAAACAATAGGTTTAGTTGTTTCAAAAATATTTTCTTTGACAAAAATGATCAGGCTATTGAAGATGAGAGGAACTTAGATTTTTTTTTAACCTGCCCTTGGAACTTTGATCTTTTAATTGAGACTTTTCTCTTTCCTAATGGAGACCTTTCATAACATTAACTTACCTCTCCACACTGCTTTAGCTGCCTTCTACCAATTTTATTTTATTTCATTTTTGTATTTGACTTACCTATTTTAATATATATTTTTCACATCTATGAATATGTTTTTGAGGTTTTCTTTTTATACAAGTTGATTTTGAATTTATAATTTTTTGTGGATCAGAAAATTGCTATTAAAAAAGGGAAAGTGGAAACATTAAATACTCACACTCGGCAATGTTCAGGTGTTACTCCTGACTCTACACTCAGGAGTTACTCCCAGCAGCGTTCAGGGGATCGTATGGGATGCCGGGGGAATTGAACACGGGTCAACCGAGTGCAAGGCAAACGCCCTACCCTCTGCACTATTGCTCCGGCCCCAATAATAATGTTTTTAAGAAAGCAGTGTGACTGCACAACATTCTCCACCAGTCCCAGGTTCCCGTTCACTCCCTCAATCCCGCCCTTCAGCATCTGTAGGCAGGCTCTGGACTGACAGTATGTTTTCAATATTTCATTGTTGGTGATACAATTCAACAATATGCTATTGTTGGCTATTGTTATGCCCTTGCTCTGTTTTTCAGTGCTCACATGTGAGTGAGATCCTTTAATATTTGTCCTTCTCCCTCCTACTCATTTATTTCAGCATGATACCATTTGGCTCCATCCAAGCTGTAATGAACTGCAAGATATTGTTTATTATAGCTGAGTAGTATTCCATTGTGTGTGTAAACAATAGCTTCATTAATTTCATTTGGAGGGATAATACATATGCAGCTTTGCCCAGGAGCAACCCAAAGCTCTGCTTGGGATATGGGGGATGTTCACTTGTATTGCCACTCAGGGGACCATGAGATGCTGTCTGCGGAACCTGGGTCTCTTGCTTGCAAACCATGTGTTCTGCCCGTTTGAGCTCTCTTTCCAGTCCCATACCACAGTTTGCTCACTCATTCTATTCTTGGGGCACTGGGGTTGCCTCCATCTTTTTTTTTTTGCCTTTTGGGTCACACCCGGCAATGCTCAGGGGTTTCTCCTGGCTCTGCGCTCAGGAATTACTCCTGGCAGTGCTCGGGGGACCATATGGGATGCCGGGGATCGAACCCTAGCTGGCATGGGCCGGCCGCGTGCAAGGCAAACTCCTTACCCTCTGGGCTATCGCTCCGGCCCCAGTTGCCTCCATCTTGACCACAGTAAATAAGTGTCAATGAACAAGGAAGTGCAAATTAGTTTTTGTTTGTTTGTTTTTAATGATTTTTGTGTTCTTGGGGTTGATGTCAAGGAGTAGCAGCAGAGTCGCTGGGTCACCTGCACTCTCAGTTCTTAATTCTTTGAGAAGACTAGAGTTTTTGTTTTGTTTTCTTTTCAGGGAATCATTCCTCCCCAATTCTCTATTCCTATGGCTCTGGTGGGGCTCACTCTTACCCTCCGGAGCCCAGGGAGTGAGTGTGTGGTCTGAGCATGACCAATGAGAGTTTTCACATGCTGTTTTGTGTGGAAAGGAGCCTGTTATAAACAGATTTTCTCAGAGCCAAGACCGTCAGCCTCAGGACAGAATGCCAGAAGTATTAGGGATGAGAGACACTTCTGGGACAGCTAAGCCAGTAGAAAGAAAGAAAGAAAGAAAGAAAAGAAAGAAAGAAAGAAAGAAAGAAAGAAAGAAAGAAAGAAAGAAAGAAAGAAAGAAAGAAAGAAAGAAAGAAAGAAAGAAAGAAAAAGAAAGAAAGAAAGAAAGAAAGAAAGAAAGAGAGAGAGAGAGAGAGAGAGAGAGAGAGAGAGAGAGAAAGAAAAGAAAGAAAGAAAGAAAGAAAGAGAAAGAAAGAGAGAGGGAGAGAAAGAAAGAAAGAGAAAGAAAGAAAGAGAAAAGAAAGAGAGGGAGAAGAAAGAAAAGAAAGAAAGAAAAAAAGAAAAAGAAAGAAAGAGAAAAGAGAAAAAGAAAGTTAGCAGAGAGCTTGTGGGAAATATCTTACTTAAAATTGGGAAGTTCAGCTTTGGGATAAAGGGAAGTTAGAAAAGAGAGAGAGACAGAGAGACAGAGACAGAGACAGAGAGAGACAGAGAGAGAGACAGAGACACAGAGACAGTGAGACAGAGAGAGAGAGACAGTGAGAGACAGAGACAAGGAGACAGAGACACAGAGAGAAGAGAAGCAAAGCAGATAGGCTGGAGATACATACTTGATTGATATTTGAAGAACTGGAACGATCTATTCCAAACTAATAATTTTTTGTGTTTCACTGTATCACTGTATGACTGTCTTCCCGTTCGTCTTCGATTTGCTCGAGCGGGCACCAGTAACATCTCCATATGACCTGTCTCATGCAAGTAGAGACCAAGGGCACCTGCTTGCTCCAGGAACATAAAGAGCCTCAAACCATTCCATCAGGTCATGGGAATGAGGTCTATAATTGTTACTGGTATCTGGCATATCAAATGCAACACAGGTAGCTTGCCAGGCTCTGCCGCGTCGCGGGTAGCATACGCTTGTAGTCATCTCAAAATCCAGCATTTATTGATGAACCGCACAGACGCTTGCTGCCGCGAGTCAGGCTGTGATAGGCTGGTCTGCTGGGTGGAGTTCTGATGAGGAGGAAGTCCGGATGTGGAACATGGAGGTCCTCATGGAGTGGGGGGTTGTCTGGCTTGTTGTGAAGTTCTGCTGGGGTGGCAGGCCAGGGCTAGAACATGCCATCCCTCCCGGGCACCTCATGAGCAGCTGGGCACAATGAGAGCCAGAAGCAGCTCTGCCCCATGTCTGTTTTGTGTTTATATAAACAAATACATGAATATTGCTTGACCTGAAATTCTGCAACTTGTGAGTATTTGAATCTATGCTTAATTAATTACTAAAGTAATTAGGAGATAAATTAGGAGATAGTAGTTTTTAAATCCCTTAAAACTGAGGCTGGAGAGAGAGTTCGAGTGGTGAGTACTTGCATGTGTGAGAACCTGAGTTAGGTCTCCAGCACTACATGTACCCACCCCCATAACCCTGGGAGTAGGTTCTAGATAAATGATTCCTTTACGCAACTTCATTTAATTGGGTGGTGGATGACTGTTTTCTACCTAGAGGCTGGTTCTCTTATGAATTGTACTCATCTGGCAATTTACCAGTCCTATTCCTTTTTTTTTTTACTTTTTTTTTTTTTACATTTTCGGCTCTTCACACGCTACCTGTCCGAATGCAAGGTGCCCTCCCAATGGAAAACCAGCAGGACAGTTCTACTGTTCAAGAAGGGAGACATTCACAACATGGGCAATTATCGCCCCCATCTGCCTGTTGTCCGTCATCTACAAGCTGTTTACACGAGTCATCCTGAACAGGATTAGCAGAACACTAGATGAAGGACAACCATGCGAGCAAGCAGGCTTCCGGAAAGGATTCAGCACAATCGACCGTATCCACACAGTAACCAAGCTCATTGAGGTTTTTAGGGAGTACAAGATGCCCCTCTGTCTCACGTTCATTGATTTACAGAAAGCCTTTGATTCTGTGGAGACTGAAGCAGTCATCGAGGCCCTAGCCAAACAGGGTGTTCAAACCCAATACATCAAGATCCTTCGTGAGCTGTATTACGGATTCACCACCAGGATCTCACCATTCTACAAAGAAGTGATCATTGATGTAAAAAGAGGGGTTCAACAGGGTGATACCATTTCACCAAAACTCTTCAGCGCCACCCTCGAGAACATCATGGGACAATTAGAATGGGAAGGAATGGGAGTGAAGATAGATGGTCGGCAACTACACCACCTCCGCTTCGCTGATGACATTATTCTAATAACACCAAACATTAGCCAAGCAGCACAAATGCTGGCTGACTTCGAAACAAGAATGTGGAAAGATAGGTCTACAGCTGAATCTAAAGTAATCTACGTTTATGAAAAAATGAACTGCGTTCCAGAGGCCCCATTCACTCTCAATGGAACAAACATCTCTGAATGCAGCACTTATGTGTACCTAGGTCGAGAAATCAAATCAACAGGATGACCGACCTAAAACCTGAGCTACGCAGGAGGAAGAGAAGCGGCATGGAATGCCTTCAAAGGCATCCAAGAAATAGCTAAAAGGACAAAGAACCTCCGGCTCCTGGCACATCTCTTTGACTCCACCATTCTCCCTGCATTAACATACACCTCAGAGACCTGGGCCCTACGAAAGCAGGATGAGAATGCTATTCGGGTCTCCCAGAGAGGAATCGAAAGAGCTATGCTTGGAATATCACGCCTCACTCAAGTGAGAGAAGGAATCGGAGTTCTGACCTCCGTCGCTATTCCAGAATCAGGGATGTTGTCTCGTTTGCCAAGGCATTGAAAATCAGATGGGCTGAGCATGTAATGCGATTTGGTGACAACCGCTGGACTAGAGCCATTACTGACTGGATCCCACGGGATGTCAAAAGATCACGTGGCCGCCCACCTACAAGATGGTCAGACTTCCTTGTCAAGACCCTGAAGGAACGATTTGAGGCTCTTCATATTCCTGAATCAACCAGATGCCATTGGGCTACATTGGCACGTGATAGGGCCCAATGGAAATGTTACTGGCGCCTGCTTGAGCAAATCGATGAATAACGGGATTCAAGTGATTAAGTGATCAAGTGACATTTTGGGTCACACCTGGTTCAGGGGCTACTCCTGGTTCTGCGTGACAGGAATTACTCCTAGCTGTGCTCAGAGAACCATATGGGATGTCAGGGATCCAAACCCAGGTCCACTGCATGCAAGGTAAATGCCCTATCCACCATACTATTGCTCCAGCCCCCTCATTCATTTTGCTTTCACGTTCTTTATATACTTGTCTTATTTCTGAAATTCATATTAGGTATTGGGAACTGCGATGAACCTATGTTACAATACCCAACAAAGTGCTGCTTGCCATGAAAAACTTAGGGACTGTTTCCGAAGACGAGAGTCCCTCTTTCTTCTTGCAGTCTTGTGGCACACTGTCTACCTTTCTCCTAGGGAAGAGCCCTGGAAACCCTTTCCTTAAGTCTCCTCTCCCAGGTTCAGCTCCTGATGGGACAAATCAATCTTGTCTAGGGTGCGCAGTGTCTTTCTGCTCAAGTTTTCTATGAAGGAATTGGATTTACTCTAATTCTCCATACATGATGTTAAGTCCAGCATGGCCATGATCCTCAGTGTGAATGAAGGACAGAGCTGGGTGGAGGAGAGCTGCCCATTGACATGAGGAACCTTTTGTGAAAAAGCTCTAGCCCCGTGAACAGCACCCAGAGTTGGCTCTTTGGGGCTCTGCCACTTGGGCTGACTATTTGCCAACCTTCCAACTATGCCAGTGGGAACAGTGCTACAGGCCAAAGTGGATTCTTTATGACTGTGTATTCATTAGTAGAAAACACTTCTAATGCAAATGATTGAGATGGAGCTCGGTGTGCACTCTGCAGCCTGGATAAAAGCTTTCACAGGTAGGCCATTCAGAGCCAGTTAAGAGGCACGGAACGGGATCCATCAGGACAGTGGCTGCAACCCCTGTCTCAGAGAATGAACAGTGAGTGGTCCAAATGGATGGGGGTGGGGGGCCACTGAATGGCACCTGATTTATAGCAGGAGCTCAGCACTTTTACACTCTTTGCCGCTTCAGTGGAACAAGGAGAAAAAGGCATTAGGATGAAGGATAATGTGCTATAGACACATAAAGATAAAAGAGAGAGGGACACGCGAAATGTCACTTATTTGAAGGTCTACTTTAAGCTGTTCTGTCCTCTTGCTGCTAAAAACACATTCCACATCATTTTAACTATCTGTGGCCTACTCTGGAGTGCAAGTTTTCCCTGGCTTTTCAGCTTTATTGTTGAGTACATGAAACTGTAGTCTTGCCAAAGGGAATAACGAGAGTGCGCTTCACTGTCTCTGCTGAGAAAATCTTATGGATATATCACCCCCCCACCTGGTTTATGGATTGAATTGTGTCCCTCAGAAAAGATATGTTGAGGTCCTCACTCCTAGCCCTGTGAATGTGAGCTTATTTGGAAATAGGGTCTCTGAGATAAAATAAAGGGAGTATGAAGTACTATGAAGACCCAATGTGACTGGTGTGCTAAGACCCAATGTGACTGGTGTGCTAAGACCCAATGTGACTGGTGTGCTAAGACCCGATGTGACTGGTGTGCTAAGACCCAATGTGACTGGTGTGCTAAGACCCAATATGACTGGTGTGCTAAGATTCAGTGTGACTGGTGTGTTAAGATCCAATGTGACTGGTGTTAAGACCCGATATAACTGGTGTGCTAAGATCCAATATGAGGGGCCGGAGCGATAGCCCAGCGGGTAGAGGCGTTGCCTTGCACGCGGCCGGCCTATGCCAGCGTGCTATGCCAGCCCCGGGTTCAATTCCCTGCATCCCATATGGTCCCCTAAGCACCACCAGGAGTAATTCCTGAGTGCAGAGCCAGGAGAACCCCTGAGTATCACCAGGTGTGACCCAAAAGGCCAAAAAAAAAAAAAAAAAAGATCCATTATGACTGGTGTGCTACAGACACAATGTGACTGGTGTGCTACAGACACAATGTGACTGGTGTGCTAATGTGACTGGTATGCTAAGACCCAATGTGACTGGTGTGCTAACGTGACTGGTGTGCTAAGACCCAATGTGACTAGTATGCTTATGAGAAGCAGGGAAGAGACACAGGGAAAAACATCAGGTAAGGGATTGGAATAATGTGCCCAGAAGCTCCCAAATATCCAGGATTGCCAGCAACACCTGAAGCTGAGAGAAAAACATGGGAGTAGATTCAGCCCTAGACATTTCTGAGATCGCCCACCAGCTCACACTGGTTTCACATGGCTAGCGCTCCAGATCCACACACATATATTCCTGTGATTTTCAAGGCACATCTTTGATGGCTAATTTGTATGGCCATTCCAGAAAATGAATGCATCCTGCCAAAAAGAAATGAATCCAAGCCCGTCACATGGAAGGAAAGGTCACTGTAGAGTGTCCTGGGCAGTGCTAATGAGCTTGCCACCTTCTACAAAGGAAGGACAGCCCCTGAGTGTGCCAGAGCGCACCCCTAGATAAGTCTCTGCGGATGTCCCCGTCAGACCAGCACTGGGGCCAGGAGCTTTGTCGTCCTTTCCATCTGTCTTTCTGTGCCTGAAAACCAGAATGGCCATAGGAAACGTGGAAAGAATTCATGGGAGAAAGTACTTCAGACGAGCAGTTTGCATTATTGTCTGACATCATGCAAGTATTTACCATTTTCTTCCATTAAGATGGAACTTCAGTGATCTGAGCCATGACTGGAAAAAAAAAAAAAACAACCTAGAACATTGAAAGACACAACTGTGGGTTTTGGACGTCAAATTTGGTCTCCTTGGAGTCCTCAGTGGCATATGTGAACAATGAAAGCTTTTATTTTTTTCTTTTGAAATATGAAAAAGGGCCCAGAGTGATAGTACAGTGGTTAGG